>JBAMNC010000009.1:0-180756 GCA_037902135.1 Cetoscarus ocellatus
ATGTAAAATGGCTGATAAGTATGTTGATTATCAGCTGAGACAGATGTTCAGCTTTTTAGGCCAATGTGTGCAGATACAGATATGATACAGATGGTATTGTGCGTGGGTTGGCACTGTGGCGCAGCAGGTAGCGCATGTACCCTACAGCAAGAAAGTTACTGGTTGGATTCCCAGGTTGTGTGTGGAGTTTGCATGTTCTTCCTGTGCATGTGTGGGTTCTCTCCAGGCACTCTGGCTTCCTCCTACAGACCAAAAACTTACTCATTAGGTTGAGTGGTGACTCTAAATTTCCCTTAGGTATGAGTGTGAGAGTGTCTCTCTATGTGACCCTGTGATTGGCTGTTGACTGGTTCAGGGTGTGCTCTGCCTCTCGCCCAATGACAGCTGGGATAGACTCCAGCCCCACCGTGACCCCAAAAGGGATAAGCAGTGTAGAAAATAAAAGAATGAATGAATGATTTTGAGCATCTGAAATATACATAACACCAATTGAAAATGTATTTTTATGCAAAAACTTATGATAATGTGGGTTTTTGGTACTTGAAATTCTCAATAAATTGTCTCTTTACAGGGCTCCTACATGTCCTGGAAAATGATTGACCAATTTTCCAGTCATGGAAAACATATGGAAAATGAGGAAAAAACTAAAACATCCTGGAAAAGCTTGAATTATGCGGGAAAAATATTTATCTTCCTTCTACCTTGTTAGTGAACAAAAATCAAACCTAGGAAATGAAGTAAAAATTTACTTGGTAACTAATGCACACTTAGCCTTAAAATATGAGTGGATAAAATAATGCAAGTTAAGGAATGAAATATAAAAACTCAAAACAATGGTGACAATAAGAAATAATAAAAAATAGCAAAATAAAATTTAGGCTACTTAACAGTAAATCAACAAAATATATTTATAAAAAATCACCTGGAAACATCCTGGAAAAGTCCTGGAAAATAATTTTTTTGAAAGGAGTGGGAACCCTGATTTAATAGAACAACAGTTTGATTTGTAGTTTTACAATATAACCTGATATATCATGTTGTCATTCCTCGATCCTATCATATGCCAGATTCTTGCCAGGACATTGGCTTTATTGATTTTAATGATCTCTTGATCTCATTGACAATATGTTAATGTATCTTTAATAATGGATATATTTCCCAGCCCTATGCAGGAACACAGCTCCATGTGTCCCAGTTAAGTTTGCGTCTGGAGCAAAAGAAGGCAGCGATATGTTTATGGGAATGTATGAGGAGACAGACAGATTGCATTTATCTTCTCTCCCATTGTGCACACCTTCCTCTCAGATCCTCCTGTCTGGGTCTCCGGCTGCTTTGTGTATGTGCTGAGCTCACATTTCTGCAGTGCTGCTCCTCTTCTCCGTGTTGACATACACATTAATTACCCCGACTGCCAGGAACACTTGTCTGCAGTAACTTCCCCGCCGTCCACAGTCGCTCCGTGTCATTATTAATGACTTCATCAGAATCAGAAAACAGACAAACGGGGGAGTGACGGTGACACTTCAGGATTAAATGGAGGCAAAGGAGGTTCCCAGTAAAAGAGCTGAAGGGGGGGGGGGGGGCAGGGGAGCAAAGTGCAGACTGGGAGGTCAAACAGGCGGAGAGCGAGGGTGAAAGTAGAGACGGAGCAGTCGAGTGTTTGGAGTTAGGGAGCGTAGCATGTCAGACACTCCCAGAGAGAGCTGGATGAATAGTGACACTCTTCTCTGAAGTGCTGTCTCATTGGTGTTAAGTGTGGGAATCCTGAAATACAGGGCTGTGGCTACTGGAAGAGTCACATTTTTATATCATACATGAGCAAAGTTTGGCACAGGATAGTGCTGAGCAGTACATCAATTTTAAAGATGTGTTCTCTTCAAACCAGATTGTGGGTTTGTTGATTTATTTTTGTTGCTTTATAACAGGGGTGGGTCGCAAATATTTTTTTTTTTCAGTGTCTGAGGGCCGCACTGGTACATATTGTCAGGCATCTCAATGAGGACAAAAATATATAATTTAACAAAATATAGCAAATACAAAGCTTCAACATAGGATTATACCAACATATGTTTATTTTAACCCAAACTGCATAAGAAATTCACCATTTAAAGAGCGTGACACATCACCAAAGCCAATTTAAGCTTCATTTTAATGCAATAAAAGAGTGACTCTTTACCAGTTTTTTAAGCACAAATATATTACCTTTACCATAGTTTCAAAACATAGTTTTACTAATACTACATATTTTAATGCCTCATGAAATATATCTAGAGATTCAGTCAATTCAGAGTAAGTTCTTTAATGACTTGTAAAACAAAAAGCATGTATCAGCAAGCTAAGGTTAGTAAATACCTGCTAAATCTGTCAGCGCCTATCCTAATTTGCGCGTTATGTAGTGCTGGTTACTCATGATGAATCATATTTAGCAGTTGTTTTTGTGTTTTCTACTTATTTACAATTTGTTTTTTTGTTTTTTTTAAATGATTGGTGGGCTGCATTGAGTTAGATGAAGGGCCACATGTGGCCCCCGAGACACCAGTTGCCCACCCCTGCTTTGAAATAAATCACACATTTCTTCAGATTTTGCTAGGCCACTGATGTGTGCCGTGTGAAATGAAGTGAACTGGAAAAAATGAGGGATGTGCGATACTGGATTTCTGCCAATATCCGATATGCCGACGTTTCCAAACCCATTATTGCAGATACCAATATTTCTTGTCAAGAGCACAAAGCCTCGACTTTATTTACACTGACCTGTTCCTTCCTTGGTGACAGTCTGTTTGTGTTTGAAATACATATGAAACATGAATAAGAATATTTAATTCTTAAACTAGAAATGTTAAGAGAGCACAAGCTTTCGCCAAGGCATTTCCAACATTGTCAAGCTGGTTATAGTAACAGATGTGGAAAACAGCCCTATCTCACATTTAAAAAACACTTGAAAAATGTCTGGATCCACATCCGGATTTGGATCACCCCAAAATCTAATGACTTCTTTCACAGTGCCTTCAAGCAAAAGCACCGCAACTAGGTTCCACTATATTTACATCTAGATACATCCACATTAATTCTGCGAGGCTGCAATATCTGTGCCATTTTATGCTGATACGGACTTGCGGCGCTCCTGTCTCCCGCCCAGTTGGTCTGCCTCACTCTCTCTAATATCACACCTCTGTTACTACCTCTGGAGATGGAACAAAGAGGGGGTCAACTTGTTCCCCCATCCCGTCTCCACGACATTCACAGTGGAGGCGAAACGTCACAAAGGGTTTGATATGATGCTTGCAAAGGGCAGTGTGAATTGGGCTAAAATCTTCTGAGAGCTTATTGAGTAATTAGCAAAAATGTGGAAATGAAATCCTTAAAAAAGTTGTGGATCCACTCCTGGATTTGGATCACCACTAGATTATAATCACATGCATTACTGTTATTATCAGGAAAATGTCCAGTAGCCTGCCTGGGCAATTCCCTGACATGGTTGTTCGAACTTGCTCCTCTCAGCAGAGAGCATGCCCTGCTGGACGATGGTGGTCAATAGATTGATTGGCGGGAGATTGATCTCATATTACAACTTTAATAATTATAAGGTGGAGAGGTCTGATGTTAGCAGCATCTAGATGACCTGCAATTGAAATGAGTATAATTAAAAAAAGAGAAATTATGTATAATTACGTCCTTGATGTAGGATAAAGCACTTGGTCGTCCATGTTGGTTGTCATGGCTACAGTCATATAAGTTTGATAACCAGGAGCTACCATGCATTTTAATTTGTCAGTCACTCTGAGGTTGATAAAATGACCTGTAATGTTAGTGGCATAAGGTTAAGAGAAAGGCCAAATTACCAAGGAGGTTTTGTTTTTGCTGGCAAATGTTTGTTTGTTTGTTTGTTTGAAGTAAGATTACGCAAAAACTACTTGACAGATTTTGAAGAAATTTTCAGGAGATGTTGGTAGTGGCCCAACTAAGAAATGATTCGATTTTGGTGGTGATCCAGATAACCGCCATTAGCTGACAATCATTTTTGCTCAACAACTGTCTAACTAATAAAATCAACATGATTCTGAGTGCTAGCTGTGGGTTTGCAGGGTCAGGGAATCATGTTATGATGGTGACTTTTTCATTGCTTTCTAGTTGCAATTATCATGGTTGAAATAATGTAGGTCTCTGAGTCTTTGAATTTTATTACAGTAATTGCTGGTGGCAATAAAAGAGACATTTTAATGAATTGTACATCCCTACAATCTACTTACTTTCTTTTGGTTAAAATCTGTCAGAGGATCAATAGTTTGTTCAAAGCGATGGTACTTTTTGATACAGTCATCGCTGAAATAACAGTTTTTACAGCACATAGCATCACAAAGTATGGGTGTACCGAACATTTTGACAGCCTTAATATGAGCCACTTAGCTGAAATATTTGTTGCTCTGCTCTACAGTTGGGCTGAGGGGACTCTGTAATTTTCCCAGAGCTCAAAGTATGAATTTTAGATGCATGAAAAGAAAGGAATGTGACAACAAAGCTAACCTCAAACAAACACCAAAGGAGATTTGGCTTCAAAGACGCTCAACAGATTGAGACGTCAGATTAGATTAAAGTGTCTCTGAAACATGTAGTCATAACAAGAACGCTGCCAGGCTGTTGCATCTGCAGAGACGTGGACAGGTGGTTGGACACCGTGATAAAGAAGCAGACAGACAGGCAGCCCCTCTTTCTCTTTGGGCCAGGCCACAGGCCAGACCAGTTCCTCGGGCGAGTCCTGCTGGCAGACCAGAGCGGGCCACATTCTGTCCCGGAGCAGTGCATTAGTTTTATGGCCGTGAGGCGGCAGGGGATGGGATCGCTGGCCGGCCGCTGCCCTCTCTGCTGTATTATTCATACGTGCAAAGTGGTCTTTGTTAATATTTAAAATGTGCTTATGATGCTCAAATCTTTGAGATCAGAGACAGCAGAGGAGGAAAGGGTGGGAGGAGAACAGCTGCTCATTTCTCATTGGTGTAACCGACCCGGGTGGCTGCAGGGGGGTCACGTAAAGGGTTTTAGGGGACCAATAGGCGTTTACAGACTAGATTAAAGACTTGGAGCAAGTGTGCCGATTGTAGCCGGGCGGTCACTGCAGAGGATGTGGGCAGGGGCGGTTTTAGTTATGTAAAAGCCCCAGGCAAAAAGGGCCCATCCCCATTCTGCAAAGAGCTGTAGTTCTCAACTGGTGGGTTGGGACCAAAAAGTAGGTCGTGGAGTTGTTTTCAGTGGATCAGAATGTTTCTCTGGGGGAATAGTCATGATGTGTGGAAGCCTTAAACAAATATACATCCATACTTTTATGTTACTTGTTTTTTTCTCGAGATCTTAATAATTAAACTGCATAAATAAGTCCTAGATTTTTAAAATGGATCGGTCTGATGAGGAGCTTGGCCAATTCATTTGTGCAATTCAGACAGTGTGCAGAAAATTGCCAAAACATTTTAATCCAAGGACATTGGCAAGGTTAAATTATCACAAAATACTGCAGAAAAAGATAAATGAGATGGAAAAATTAAACATCATTACAAAATGATTGCTTAAATTTGAAAGCAATTCTCCTGACTCTGTCTTGATTGCACAAATAAGTTGACAATATTTGACAAGTGGGTGAGTCTGACAATACGTGTCAGTTTCACCCAGGTGACCAAACTGTTACTGTCCTTACAATGCAACTAAGACAATGTGATGTACATTTAGATCAAACAGTATGTCTTAATCATTGAAGGTTATTCCAGGTTTGTACATCATATTTGATGCGCATAAGCTTTTTTGTGCTTGCTACCCTGATAATTTTTAGAAAATGTCTAGGGCAACATGGGCTATGTGTCCTTGCACCGGCCGTGCACTACTCTGCACTCATCAGCTGTTCAGGCCAGAGTGCTGCAGCGGGGTCAGTTAGTGGTCACTAGAGTACAAACTAAAATAAAACTCAGCTGAGTATTCAGAAGATGTGTCGCTCCTGTTTTTATCCTGTATTATCAATCCTCCCTCAGCGAGAGGGTCAGCTGCTTTATTGTCAATTATTACCACCGCCAAGGAGGTTTTGTCTTTGCCAGCATATGTTTGTTTGTTTGTTTGTTAGCAAGATTACGCAAAAACTACTGGACAGATTTTGCTGAAATTTTCAGGAGATGTTGGTAATGTTCCAACTTGGAAATGATTAGATTTTGGTGGTGATCCAGATAACTGCCATTGCCAGTGAACGACCGTTTTTTCTCAATAACTGTCTAACTAATAATGATACCAACATGATTCTGAGTGCTAGGTGTGGTTTTTCAGGGTCAAGGAATCATATTTTGATGGTAACTTTATCATGTAACTATTGCTTTTAGATGTAACAGCAATATATGAGCTACCTTGGTGGAGGTTTGTGCTCTCCGAGTGCTTTCTGGTATTTAATAGTGCCGTGGGCCTAAAGCAATCCTGCATCAAAAATCCTGAACTATCCTTTTAACCCGGTCACATAATCAACATTGCACATGCTGCGGTGTGACTATTGCATGTGAACACATTGTCATTGCGATTTTAAACAATTAATGTTCAACCCATTTTCAGGCGAGTCTCTAAAATAGCCTTATTTGCTTGTTCACACTTGTTCCTCTCAGCAGGGAGATACCTGCTGGTTGCCGCCTGTTTGGAGCATGAGCCATTTTCCCACCTTTGTCTAAGTGTGAAACCTATGGCTGTAGAAGAAGAAGGGTCAGGCAGGGTAAAGCCATCTCTCTGAAAGTGAAGAGAGAAAAAACAGAGATGATAGAAGAGAGATGAATCTGCGACCGACACATTGAGATAGATTGATCTCAGGGCATGGCTTTTAAATATCCTTTATGAGAGAAGAGCAGAGACAAAAAACTCCATAGCTGTGGCATTCAAGCGTCATTAAACCTCCAGTGCAGGCCACACAATGAGGCAGTGAGCGAGGGGGAAAGAGGATGCGAGTGATGTGAAGCAGCATGAGTTTGGAGCTAAGAAGCAGGAGAAATAGGTGGTTAAGAGGTAAGGATGTTGTCGAGGACGTAAAGTGAAAAAGAGGCACACAAATCCACCAGGGGGATGTTTTTATTAAGGCTCTTATCGATGGAGAGAGCTCACAGTATTAAGAGTAGACATGTTTAATGCTTTGCCAATACTGTGCATGTTAGAGCCCACCATAAATCTGCAGCAAACAGCTAGGGCTCTGTGGGAGGGCAGAGCGGCGGTAAGGTAAATGGAGGAGGGAGCTGACGGTGAGGAAATATCAGCAGAAGAAAGTTTCAGCAGACCTTAGATGAATCCAGTTTTAAACACTGGTCATTATTTCACTCTGCAGAGACATTGTGCTCTAAGGGTATTTAAAATCTCAATCAATACCGAGCCTGCCGACTAAATCACTGTGCTGATTATTTAGAATGAGGACAAATTAGTGCTGGGCTCTATGGGCTACATTGGGGTGGCAAGGTGGCGCAGCAGGTTATACATGTGCCTCAGAGCAAGAGGATTGCTGGTTCAACTCTGCATGTTGACCAGGGTCTTTCTGTGTGGAGCTTGCATGGTCTCCCTGTGCCTGCATGAGTTCTATCCAGGCACTCCAGCTTCCAACAGCTTCCAACCAACAACATGCTTGTTAAGTCAATAAGTGTCTCTAAATTGCCCAGTGGTATAATTGTGAGTGTGAATGGTTTGTCTATCTCTGTATGTGGCCCTGTGATTGAGTGGCGCTCAGTTCAGGTTGTCCGAACTCTTGCCCATTGTCAGCTGGGATAGGCTCCAACACTCCTATAACCATGAAAGGGATTAGCTGTGTAAATGATGGATGAATACATTGCAGTTACAACATTTATCTGTATATTCTTCTGTAAAGGCATGATCAATAAACCCATTCACACTTAATTAACCTAAAATTCCCCAGGTGAGCTGCATGTTTGAATGCAAACATCAGGGTTTTTCACCCTGGAATTACCCTGAAATTTACCCCCTTCCCCTCTTGTATTCTTCCCCTCCCCCACTCTCCATTTCCTGACATGCAAACTGCAGGGAAACCCCCTGCTGTGAGGGCCAAAGTGTGAACAAGGTCAAGTATTTACCTGGGTAGGTCACCTACATACACACATGGACAAAATTGTTGGTACCCTTCAGTTAAAGAAAGAAAACCCGCAATGGTCACTGACTGATTACAAGCTTGAGGACACCTGTGATGCTAATTACAGGACACACCTTAGTTTAACAAGTCCCTATGGTCAAATCATTTTCAATATTTTCTAGGGGTACCATCATTTGTGTTTTTTAAAATGATTCTGTTGAACCGCAATTCAAAAGCAATGTCTGATTTTCATTAGTTAATTTTCAGTAAATTTTTATTTATTATAACTTTTGTCAGTTTCAAGTTATTTCAGTGACCATTGTGGGTTTTTCTTTCTTTAATGGAAGCATACCAACAATTTTGTCCATGTATGTATTTTCTTGGAAAAATCAGGTTTGAATGTTCGAAAAGAGATTTTGTTTGTCATGGTACTGGAATCGTTCTATACTGCTGCTGGCAAAATAAAAGACAGAACCAGGCTGCGTGTTAAAAATGTATAAAGCAGCTGGCTTACTCCTCATCCACGACAAACATGTGGGACTGTTTGTCAACTTTCTAATCTATCTGCGTGCTCAGCCTCATAAGACCACTTCCTCCTTGGCAGATGCACTACTAGGGGCACAGAAAAAGGTCATTATGGACAAGACTGCAAGATTAATGTGCAAGGACTTGCAGCCCATTAATCAATAGCATGTATGCCCCAAAAACCGATTAAGTTGAATTTTGGGAAAAGTGACAGCCCTAAGCTCCACCTACTTTTCCATTTGTCACCACAATAGTGATGCAAAGGGTAAAGTGTGGGACCTTGTCTGCAATTTTTGTGGATTGAATGCATTTAGTTGTCAACATTGGGTGTCTTGGTCCTCTATTTTTGCTTCTGTTATCAAACAGTTCGCATTGATTGGTGTTTTCTATAGTATACAAGCCTATATATAAAACCAAATAAATAAAATGATAACTTCATAAATAAGACCACACATTTTAAATGAATTATTCCGTCTTTAATGGTAAAATTACTCTTGACACTCCAATTATAAATAGCCTTTCTTTTTTTTACTAAGCTTCAGATCTGTCACCTTTTTCCATCAGTATCATGATAACTATATTAGAGATGCATGATATTGGATTTTTGCTGATATCCTATATGCAGATAAATTTTTATTCGGTATCGCTGATACTGATACTGATATTTCTGGTCAAGAGCTCAAGCTCTGCACTTCACTTAAAAGGAATTGTTTCTTCGGTGTTACAGTATATTTTTGTGAGGAACAGATGTAAAACAAGAAAAACAGCATTTAACTCTTGCAAAAATGAAACCTTGATTTGTTTTTTAAATGCATCCATGCAGTGATGAGAAGGTGCACCAATATTGTACATTTGTGTACTTTGCTGATATTCCAGCCAATATATGGCCTACATGTGTGACCAATAAATCAGCTGTGAATATCTGCAAAAATTTCAATATCAGCCACTAATATTGTGCATCCCTAAACTATTCAGATTTAATCACCAAGTTCTCACCATGTTTTGACATAATCAAAAAAATATATATCTCCCCACACCAGCACTACTTTTCTGTTGATGAGAATCACCAAGTGAATCTGTTGAAACATTTAACTTTATTCTCTCCTGTTTATCAGACAGCAGATGGTCTCATCTACCTGTGTGCCTCCACATCCAGCAGTAATAAAATGCAGAAATGTTCCAGTGCATTCATTCAGAGATATTCATGTTTGAAATTTAAAACTGTTTCTGTTTATCTCAAGGACAAACTGTTTTTTTTAAACCTCCATAATAATCTTATTCTGTTGATGACCTTTTGAAGGCACTTTTCTCCTAAAAAAACACAAACATTGCTCTCATGTGGAGACGGAGTGGAGTTAGGAAAAGTTTAGACTGGATGTAGGGAGGGGGATGGATGGATGGATGGGTGGGTGGGTTGGGCGTGGAGTTTCGGTGGCAGATGGGAGCTGAGTTGCCTCTGGGCGGGCAGGACGGGGTACCCCCTGCCCCTCATCCTGCCTCAGTGGGGGGAGATGGGTGGGGCAGACAGGGAAACAGGAAGAAAACCTCTGTGGGGTTCCATTGTGCTGCAGATGAATAGGAGACTCCAGAGGGGCTTTTTTCTGCCCCTTTGTGTGGGCTAAAAGGGGGGCAGCAGGAGAACACACACACTCAGGACTCATTCACAACTTCACAGGAGATGCTCTCGCCTGAATGAGTGTGGTGGTGCTTCTGTTGTGGAGGTGGGCTCCTGTTGCATAACCGCTGTGGCGCAGGTAAAGATCAAACAAGGCTGGTTTAAAGTTTGAGGAGAACGCTTCAGAAGACATTGCTTCACATTAAGATGCAGCAGTTCCCAAAAACGGCGGTAGAAACTACTTTGACTCTCTTTAGATTTAATTAACACTCTCCAAACAGAGTATTCAAATACCAAGTTATAGTTTTTTAGCTTATTGTGGACATACAGAAATGCATCCTGATGACAGTTTGATATGTGTTAGCGCAAACTGCATACAGAGTTTATCTGGAATGCCCTCATCTGGATTGTTTAGACTCTAAATCCATACTGGAACATGTTAAGACAGTTTCAGAACTGTTACAGAAGCACCATTTGAACTCGGATGTGGGATCTGGGAATTACATCATATCCTTGTATAACTTCCTCTCACTGGGGCACCGGAAGAATGTCCCATTTCCAAGTAGAATATTCTGACCAAAGGGGGGCATTTCCAGTGAGCTATCTAATTTGTAGCTCAAACAATCCGACTTATGTGCAATTACAATGTACAATTACTGTGCAAATTCTCTTGACAATATGCAATTACAATGTGCAATTACGTCCATGTGCAATCACTTACATTCATGTACAATTACTTTGTGAATGTGTAAATAATCCGTATAGGATTTGCTTTTTAGTTTCTGTAGTCAAGCCCTTTTTATATTGGTAGAATAATGTACATACTACTATTTTTTAAAAAAAAAATTATATATTTTTTTATGAACGCTGTCCCCTTCACCGCTGTAACAATGCAAATTTCCCCGTGTGGGACGAATAAAGGTTTATTCTATTCTATTCTATTCTATTATGAGATCAGCTGAAGTGCATCATTAGTCCCCAGGTCAGGGGTGTACAACTGATGACCTTACTCAATATGGCGCAGCACTTACATAAGTTTAAAGAAAATAGCACCTAAAAATCTGCCGTTGAGCACTTGAGTCCGATTTGCCAGTTTGACTCCATGTAAATAGGCACAATGCCCTTCAGCATGCAAAATGAAATGTTTTTAAAGCTCCATCTTTTCTTTTATTCTTCTCATGAATTAGTAATTTTCATTTGCTATAGAAGTTTCTGTAAAGGTCAGTCTTTTATGAAGCTGTATTAGTGCATTTGGGAAAAAATAAAAGCCGAACAAACTGTTGTGGCCTCCAGTGACCAACATAATTATTACTCCTACCATGAGGAGGTCACTTTTGCTTGAGCATATAATGTTTGTAAAATGATGATCACTCTTGTATGTCACAAAAACTGATACATCAAAATCAACAAGTGCCCCCTTTATGCTTCACATGAAGGGATTTAAGCTTTGCCTTGTCTCTCAGACAAGATAGATAAAAAAATCATGTGCTTGACACAACAGACAGATGGGTGTGTATCCATCAAAAAAAGCAGGCAAGGTCCTGCTCATTGTCTAAATTGCTCAAAAGACTCAACAGTTTAAGATAAGATAAGATAGTCCTTTATTGATCCCCAAAGGGGAAATTCTGGTAAAATAGTTTAACTGCTACTTTGAAAATGACAAGATATGACCCAGTTTTGGGAAGCATGGGTAACCTGGCACACTAGATGGACTGTTCCTTGTATTTCACTAGTTTATGTGGGAAAGAGCCCATAGGAAGTGTTTGGGGAGGGCAGAACCTTCAAAAGCATATCCAGCAGGTGACTGGATTATTGAACTATCAATCAAATTCATTACAGGCCAAACTGATAACATTTTAATTTTCTGAGACTTCAGTTTTTAATATTTTATGCAAATTTAACCCAGAGACACTGTATAAAGTAATGTAATATAATCACTCACTCTTCAGGTGGTCCTCACACGTATCTTTGCAGGTCCAGTCAACAGTGTGTTGACAAAATTACAGAACATTTGATCGCCTGACACATAATAGTCATTGGGAAACTGCTCTGCCCTGTACTTTGGAGTTAGCAAGGACATGTCGACATGTTTGCATCGTGAATGAGGGGAGGAGGAGGGGAAGTGAAGGGTGCACTGTCCGCAGCCTTAGTGACCCCCTCGGAGCATTTTCCTGAGAGATATGTTCCTTTTTCAGTCAGAAAATAAAGCTTTTATGTTAAATGTCGGCCATTTTCGTAATTATCCGTGTTTATATTGAATTCCACGTTTAATGTCCAATTCCGTGATTCTGTCCACGATTCCGTGATCGCAGATTTTTATAGGACCCGAGATAATGGATTAGGCAGACACCACTGCACTACAGATCATAAGCCACTTCGTAAAACAGACTCGTCAAAACATGTCAGATTGGAGTGAAATCATCCTTAAATATCCTCATATAGAGAAGTTTGTAGTGCTGTTATTTGTTTTTCATTTAATATTGAACATCTCACTCGTAGCTCTTTCTTCTTCCTGCTCTGAAGGACTCTGATTGGGCCGTGCTGCTTTGGACCGAGCACAGTCGTTGTAGACTGGAGGTGGTCAAGATGATCTCCCTGATTACACATATTGAATCAGGCAGGTCCAGCTGGTGAGCAAGATCAAAGCATAGGGCTCATAATTTGTTACCATGGCACCAAAACAGGCATCAATGTGCCCAGTGTTTGAGTGTCATGTTGAGGCTTAAATGCTAATGTTGTAGCAACACTGGAAGAATCATATCTGGTCTTTTCAAACAGATTAAACTGATCATGTTTGGTCTTGAACAGACCTCTTACCACATGTCCTTTGTGTTCTGTTGTTGTTTGAAGGTGCAGTTTTCAGCAGGATAATAATACCCGGCCTGTTTCCTCATTCTGAAATTATTAATGTGTCCAATGTCCCATCAGACATCAAAATGTAACCAGACTGCTGGTTGACTTTTCCATTACTCTGCTTGTTTTAGCATCTGAATGTGTGGTTCTCTTAGTGATTGACATGCTAAAACATGCATCCTGACATCTGACATCAAAAGTGCTGCACCCACACACCCTCCCACCCACACACATACACCCACACACACACACACACACACACACACACACACGTGAAACCGAGCCCAATCCCCTGATGAAGAGGTAGTATTAAATGGCGGAAGACCTGCTGGGTCACTCCGGAGCACTGAGTGAGTGAGTGCAGGAATTTTCATTTAAGATCTCAGCAGCACTCTGAGCATCGTGACCAATAGGATCAGGATTCACTACAGGGGGTCACGCTAGACCCCGAACAACCCCCCTACCCTTAGATAAACACACACAAACACACACACACACACGGAGTAGAAGTGGCTGCACTGCAGTCCGGATCAGAGGCTGAATCGAAGCTTGATTGGCTGTACTGCCGTCCAGCTCTCTGCGTGTGTCCTCCTCTGAGAAAAAGGAGGTTTTTCAGGCCATGTAGATTCCCTCATCTTCTTAGCAGAGGCTGTTTTGTCTTGAAGCACAGTTGAGCCAAGTCCACTCAGAGCTTAGACCACAGTCAATCTGTTAATGCTCGTGTTTGTGTCTGCCATGTGGGCTCGGCTGACCGGGGAACATTCTGTTTAAAGTGTGCTCAAGGGCTGGGAAGTGCACTGAGTTTTTAAAGTAAACCGATGTATTAACAAAGAAGATAGACAGTGCCTTTGAACTTATACAGGGATGTGCAAACTGAGGCCTGGGGGCCAAATGTGGCCCTTGGACCACTTTCAGTTTGCCTGCAGCAAACCCCAAAGGTTGGCCCACGTTATGTGACGAAGGTTTTGCTTGTTTGAAGGATGAATAGAAATACATGATGGCAGCAAATCTCTTAACCCATACTTATTTTTTACTGTCTGCTGCATATCAGGTTTTAAAAGCGTATGGTAATATCTATTTTTAACCATCTTGAAGCACCAACACATGTAAAAAAAAATGCAGCTTTGTGGATTTGCTTTTAATGTTAAGATGAGCTGTCAAAGAGTTCTTGTACTGCACAGGACGTGTTTTTTGTCCTCACCAGGGGCCGATCTATTGGTCTCCAGGGTCGGCCAGGGTCCACTGAAATTTAACTGACTATCCCAAGTTTCTGAACTTTTCTACACTCAGGTTGAGGGATAATGTGGCCCGGTTGTCCTTGTACTTTTCTGTGTGCAGCCCTCAACTATAAAAGTTTGGACTCTCCTGGTCTATAAAGATGTCCATTTAAAAAATGAAGGCAGAACTAAATCCAAGTTAAATGATTTTTACCGTACGAGCCTCTCACACAAGATAATCTATACTCCTCATAAAAAGTTTGGAAACACCAGTTAGTATTTTATATTGACGCTGTTAACTTTTTGGCTTGTGCATAGAAGTAGTAGTTTTTCCTGATTGATAAATTAAGGGAACCAGACAATAATTGCTAAAACTGTGCTTGTTGGCTCTAACTGCACCGTCTCAGAGCGGAAATGCCAACCATCTTCAGGCACCAACATACTTTCAAATTTCTGCAGCTTCATGCAGTTTGCTCTTGTTTAGTGTCTGAACATGATGATGAGGTGTTAGTGTTTGTACTCTTCGTTGTACAAAGAACTTTTTTTTTTACCAACCAGGGGAAGGCCCAGAGTCACCTGAAATCTGATTGGCCAACTCAAAAATCTTCAAGTTTCTTACTTTAATAGTGAGGGATAGCACAGTTGCCCCATCATTGGCTCTGTATGTATTTCTTTGTTTGTTTGTTTGTTTGTTTGTTAGCAAGATTACACAAAATATTTGATAGATTTTGCTGAAATTTTCAGGAGATGTTGGTAATGGTCCAACTCAAAAATGATTAGATTTTGGTGGTGATCCAGATAACCACCATTAGCGCACGGCCGTTTTTGCTCAGTAACTTCTAACTTATTATGATATCAACATGATTCTGAGTGCTAGGTGTGGGGTTTCAGGGTCATGAATCATATAATGATGGTGACTTTATCATGGAACTATTGCTTATAGATGTAACAGCGATATGTGAGCTACCTTGGCAGAGGTTTACACTCTCAGAGGGGTTTCTAGTTCAGCATGTTGCCCTTAAAGAAAAAAGCTTGGACACCCTTGATTTAGATTGTTTTCAACACTTGATCATCAACACAAATGTTGCCCAACTAAAGGTTTGAAGGATTTCTTTTGTTGTCAAACAGGTGTCAGTACTGTAAGAATTTTACTACATCATTAAAAAAGCTGTGAGAATCACTTGATGTTTCTCTATAGTGAGAAAATCAAGATACAAAATGTAAGCTTAAATATTGAGTTATAATTTGCTCCTCGTCGTCGAGCCTTATTGTGTTGATCATTCTTTTCCCATCAGCCGAGAGAAATGTGCTGTATCTGAGACGTGCCTGCAGCCCGTGTTATATTGTCTCTTTTGGTGAATCTGTCATACAAAGCTACATTCTCCCAGATCCACATGAATAAGCTGCCGTCACTCGTCCCCATTTCCCCTCTTCCTTTAGTCTCCTGATAGTCTCATCAGGCGTATTTATAGCTTTATAGTCCCACATATACCAACCTCTGTCATCCATATCTCTCTCACTCCATCACCTTTTTTTTCTTCCTCGGCGCAGCTCTCTGCCGGAGTTTGGGAATTGCTCTTTAGAAGGCACTGTGAAGAATCCCATTTCTCTGAGTGTAACGCTTATTAGGGTCCCATCTGCCCTCGGGGTGCTCATGAATGTGGGGGGGTGTTTGGGTTGTGGTGGGGAAGGTGAGGGAGGGGGGCGAGGGGCGCTTTGTCATGCCTGCGTGTAAGTGGATGTGGGTGCCACTGGGGGGCTTGTGCTAGGTGGGATGGGGCTCTTAACACTGCGCAGAGCAGCTGGTGTGTCTAAAGTAAGGGAATGACACACAGACCTCCCCGGAGAGACGGGCGTATTGAGCGAGCGTGTGCATATCTCCGCCTGAGAGAGGGAGAGAGGGAGCGGAAATGATCCTGCGTCCTTCTGTCTGCATGGCAGGCAGCTAAGCAACAGCAGGACTTTCAAACAACTTACAGTTTTTTCTCTCCCCCTCCCTTATGTTTCAAATCAAGGCGAATGATGCTTAATGAGTGTGCTGGTGAGTGCAGAGGCAGGGGGAGTGGAGGGGGATTGGTGGGTTTGTGTGATTGGCTGCATGTCAGCAGTGGGCTTCTGTGTTATTTAATGTAGTGAGTGACATGGAGTTAAGGCAGCACGTCCATCCTTTAAGCTCATTGCTGCGGTCCGGGATGGAGCCGTGATTGGCACTTAATCAAGGGTCAGAAAGGGCACAACCAGACAGTTTCTTCACTTTGATTTTCTCCTCCTTCCCTAAAGCTTGACACTCTAAAACAGGGGTGGACAACTTTAATTACCAAGAGGGCCACAAATTTTTTTTCTAGTGCCTGAGGGTTGCACTTGTACATATTGTTAGGCATCTCAATGAGGACAAAAATGTATAAATGAACAAATACAGCAAGTATAAAGCTTTAAAAAGGATTATACCAACATATGTTTATTCAACCCAAACTCTATTAAAAATTCATGATTTAAAGAGCATGACACATAACTAAAGCAAATTTAAGCTTCTTTTTAATGCAATAAATGAATGAATCTTTACCAGTTTTTAAACACAAATATATTACCTTTACTCATGTTTCCAAACACTAATACTACGTATATTATACTTTAATGCCTCATGAATAGGGGTAGGTAAAAATATCGATTCATCAATGCATTGCAGTATTCCCCCAATTCAATATCCATTCAGCAAATCCTCTGAATCATTTCACCTCCTGGCCAGTGGGAGGCACTGTGGACTTTTTCAGTGTTTATACAGAACTGTCATGTTTTTTACTTTTGTACTCCATATGCACAAGTAAGTTATTATTGTACAAATGTTTATTTTCAGATGTTTTATTGCTCAAAAATGTTACGTGACATATGTTCACATGGGCATTAAAATAAATATTAAAAAAATCGTCAACAGGTACTGTAATTATTTGTGTATTTCTATGTCTTACTGAATTGACCTCGAAGCATTTAAATCAATATTGAATCGAATCGCAACCTAATTGATTGGTGGACCGCATTGAGTGAGGTGAAGGGCCGCATGTGGCCCCCGCGCCGCCTGTTGCCCACCCCTGCTCTAAAAGATGTTAAAAATCCTAAATGAGACCCACTTACAAGGACAACTGACAGATTTTGTGCTTACACGGTGCTTTTCATTTGTTGTATTGACTCAGCTCTGCTTAAATCTTCATGTTTTGGGTACAGGATGCTTTGCTGTAATACCTCCTCAAAGTGGGACGTCATCGCAAGGCTGCGTGAAACCACTGTGACAACCAAGGAACGAATGGGCCATAACGTAGCTGTCTTTCCTTTTTTTTTCGTAGTAGAGAGTTAGAATTTCAGACTAAAGAGGCTTGAAAGCAGCAAAACAGAATGCAAACCTCATTTCCAATAAATTTGGGACGTTGTGAGAACATAAAAACACAGAATACAATGATTTGCAAATCTTTTTTCACCTACATTCAGTTGAATGCACTACAAAGATGAGATATTTAATGTTCAAACTGATAAACTTCACTGTCTTTTTGCAAATATTCACTCATTTATAATATGATGCCTGCAAGAAGTTCCAAAAAAAGCTGGGACAGGGTCAACAAAAGACTGGGAAAGTTGAGGAATGCTCAAAACACCTGATTGGAACGATCCAAAGGTGAACAGGTTAGCTGGGAAAAAGGTGAATGTCAAGGATGGGACAAGCTTTGCCACTTTGTAAACAACAGCAGGGCAAATAGTCCAACAGTTAAAGAACATTTCTCAACGTACAATTGCAAGTAATTCAGGGATTTCATCATCTACAGTCTGTAATTTCATCAAAAGTTTACAGAATCTGGAGAAATCTGCTGAATGCCTGTGACCTTCATGCCCTCAAATGAGTGATTATTTGCAAAAAACAAATAAAGTTTATCAGTTTTGACATTACATACCTTTCCTTTGTAGTGTATTCAATTGAATATAGGTTGAAAAGGATATGCCAATTATTGTATACTGTCTTTATTGCTTTTAAGGCAACGTTTTTAACACAACGTCCCAACTTTATTGAATTTGGGGTTTGTACTTACAAAAGCAGGGAGAGTTGGAGAAGGTTTTACAGAGCTGACAGCTTCAGTTCACAAAAATGGACATTCCTATCTCATCATAGGGACATCGAACCAACTCTTCTGTGGTCCCTTGGATACTTGCTAGAGATGATGTAAAAAATTGCCACATATAAATGATCCCTGATGGGGAAACCAAAACGATCAAGCAGAGCTGAGTGAAGTCAATACCACTTAATGAAAATACCACTAAAGTGTGTGCTGTACAACACGATGACCAACCCCGCACACCACACACTTAAGCATCAACACAGATTAAGGTCTGGTGCTTAAATGCCTGAAACAGATGACTATGTGTTGATCATGTGTAATCACATTATGTGTTACCAACAATCAGACGTGCAACAGCCCGTTCACAATCTCTGTGGCTCTGAGGCTGACTCTGGTTTTATCATGTCCATCCAGCACCCACTTGTTGAGTCCCTTCAGGCTTTGCACTCTGAAGTGAGATAAAGTGGGGAAACAGCCCTGAACCAAGAGGCTAGCTGTGCTCATTAACAGCTTTTCTCCTTCATATCGCTGTAAAATCAATCAATTTATCTTTATTTGTGTAGCACCAATTCATAGCAAGTGTTAACTCAAGACACTTTACAATAGAGCAGGCTGAAGACAAACTCTTCATGTCATAGATACACATATATGCAAAGATACATATATACATATATATATACACATACATACATCCAACACCCAACATGAATCCATTATGGCAGCAAAAAAAACCTTCTGTGTAGCAGTGGAAATCTTGAATGTGGATCCCAGTCTCATGATGAACAGCCATCCACACGATGCTGTGCTGTGTGTGTGGGCGAAGGAAGGGAGGTGGGCAGAGACGAGTGGACTCAAGTAGGAACTAAAGCTACTAACAGATCCATGGACCAATCATATTTGTCTCTGCTGAATATAAATTTATTAGAGTTTAGCCTCTTGAGATGCAGCATCTTGTTTAAAATACACTGTGATATGAAGCAGTGATACACAATTTAGCAAACAAACCTTTGTGGTTTAAATGGAATGACAGCCCATTTTAGGACCAAAAGTGCTTTGGTACCCCAGGGTGCCTTCTGGCTTCATCAGTGGTGCCTTTAAAATATATGAAACTATGACTGAGTGTAGTTATGATTATGCACATTATTATTTCATGAACTGAGACAAAAATATCCCAAACAATCTCTCACTGCATCTCACTACTTCAGTGTCTGGCTTTGGGAATATTTAGGCTTACATCATTATGCATCATGCAAGTATTGTGATTTATTGTGTTGGACCGTGATTAATTTTTGTTGGGTTTTTTTGTGCATTTCATCACAATCCAACAACGAGTTTTACTTTGGTACCCTGACCAGCCAGCCGTGAGCTCCCTGATCCATCTATCGGAGGAATAATTTCAGTCAAACTCCTCTCCTTCTCAGTTTGATTGCATTTTCAGTGCACATATTATATAAACACTTGTTTTGTTGCCACAAATCAACAAGCTGCTCCCACATTGCTGACGTCCAGCTTACTTTGTGCTTTGGGACAACTATTGTTGTTATTGCTGTGTTTACTGTGCTTCCTGCTTCACTCAGCTTTTGGTTCCTCAATCTTTGTGACATTATTATCCATGTCCTAATTGCTACTCCTCTGCAAATATTTTATACTTCAATTAACGCTTTTAACACTTGTATTCCCTGGAAAAGCAGAACATTTTGTGGGTTTTGAATGTCCCACAGCCCACCCCTCACATTTCAGTCTTCTGTTGTCTGATTTGAAGCAGCTAATTTACATTTCATTAGAGTTTCCATCATCAAATATTAATTTTTAACCAGTCGTCGTGTATTTAGTTGTCGTCAAAATAAGACAGTCTACAGACATTTTTGGTCAGCTAAGTGATCACCGCCTTCCTCTCCGTCTTTAAAGATCCTACTTAAGCATAAGGTCAGCTTTGCAGTATCTCTCTTTATCCCCGAAACATATGCAGACACATACAAACACGCACAGTAGGGGCAGTAATCCCTTTTTCTGCTCAGATACTCTTGGATCAAAACCACAGCAAAGAGAACAGTGAAAGACTGAGATCTGGCCTCGTCCACCCTTTAATTCCTTCACCCGTCTTTAGCTCCCAGACTTAATTCCAACTCTTTCTCCGGACTCTTGGAGCGGGAGCATCAAGAACAAATTCAGTTCCTGAATGCAGGTCTTAATCGAGAGCTGACGGCTCCTTTTGACCCAGATTGTGTTTGTGATGGGCTGGAAAATATGCTCCAAAAATCATATCTGAACATTTTTTCCCCCAGATAAATAACTTATGACCATTACAATAACAGAATTAGAATTTTGTTCAGTTTGGATACCCGAATGGTGCCATGGCAACATAAATAGAAGCCACTGACATCCAATATTAGGCTTTTTTTATCTCCCAAGTTGCAGATTAACTCCCACACATTCAAAGCTTTAACCAAAAGTGACAACTGCACTAGTTTAAGGTTTTCAGAGACACTTTGCTTTTTCACCAAAAGGCACCTTTTTGCATAAGAGTGACTCGAGCCAGAGCTGGAAATACAAGCCTGAACCAGGATCAGCCTTCTGATTCTGATTCTGTTGCTTTGGCCTCAGTTATTCTTTTACTGAAGCCAGACTGAAGGAGGTGATGTTTTTGCTGACGTTTGTGTATTTATGTGGATGTCTCTTTGTCTTATAGCAAGATAATTTGACAAGTTATGAATCAAAGTTTCAGGCCACATTGGTCACGACACAAGGAAGAAGTGATTAGTTTTGATGTTGATCTGAACCCAGATGTAGATGCAGGATTTGTTAACAGTATGATAAAGGACAACGTTCCACATTTTGGACAATAACTCGCCCGACAACGTTGGAAATGTCTTTGCGGAGGTTTGTACTCTCAGATCATTTAAAGTTATGACTGATTCTTAACTGGAATTGATTTTTGATCCACATTCCTGTTGTCTAAATTCATAAACACATTGGCAACACTTGCTATTTTGCAGGCGATCTGAATCCAGATGTGGATCTAGGAACTTTTTAAAGGATTTCCACATGATAGGGCATTTTTCTACATTTTTGTAACTTGATAGATTTTGATGACATTTTCATGGAAAGTTGGTCATGGCACAAGACGGAAGTGATCAGAACCTGAACTGGTTTTTGATTCACATTCCTGGCATTGTCTTTCTTGCACAAATGCATTGGCAACATTTGAGTCTGCTTAAGTTTTGCTGCAAATTCTGATGATTGTTAACAGTACCTTGTCCAGCACTGTTTTTTTAGCCTCTATTTTTAGTGCTTTTATTGTGTACCACAAATGGTTTGCATACATTTATTGCCAACTTTAGAAAGTTGCCAGAAGTGAATGGAGCCTTTGCTTTTCCAAATATTTACAGATATTTGTGCAATTTAGATTGTGGACATATTTACCTGCATTGTTTAATAGAAAAAAAAATTTTATATATAATTTTTGTTAACAGAGCTGGGAAATTAATCACATTTTCAGGAGTACAATGAACTACCTTTCACATGATATTAAGAAATTACTGTGCCACGCTGAACTTTTTGTTTTTTTCCATTTTTATCATTATCATTACCATTAATTTAAGATATTTGTTTTTTTACAAGTATATTTCTGTTTTTTGCTTGTTATTTGATGTTAAAAATGACAGTGTCAAAAGCATATACCTTTAAGGAAACGTGCTTAAAACATCAGTGAGTAATCCTGTTTCATAATTGTGATCTCAATATCTATTATGATAACTGTGGTTATGATTTTTGCCATAATCAAGCAGCCCTAATTTGAAGAGCTGCTCGCAAATGCCTCCAAAATTTGTACGGTTAGTATTTTTTTTGTCTGTTGATAAAGTCATTTAACATTACATGAACCAATGGCACAATTCAGGAGAGACCTGTGACCTCATTATTTCAATGCCATCCATCCATCATTTATACCGCTTATATAGATGTTGTGGGGGGGCTGGAGCCTATCCCAGCTGACATTTGGCGAGAGGCAGGGTACTCCAACCTAGCCAGCCAATCACAGGGGCACATAGGGAGGACAACGATTCGCACTAGGGCTGAACAATTTTAGGAAAAGATCTAACTGCGATTTTTCGATTCGATTCATGATTTTCTTCAAATCAAGCTTCAGTGCAATACTCACTATGTTTACAGTATGGACAACAGTAAGGAAATCAATGATCAAAAGCACATAACACATTATTCATCTCCTAACATTGATGATAATCTGTTTTCATTATTAAAGGCATACTCAAACTTCTACTCCTGCTTACTATCACTTCCGTAAATGCAAATTGCCTGCAAATTTGTGAAACAGTATGTGTAAAATAGTTGACACAACAGATCCTGGGTCAGTCAGGAGTACTGCAAAGAGTTGCAGCTTTGGCGATCACATGATTGCGTAACGATACGAAAACGATAAATCTTTCAGCCCTAATTCACGCTTACACTCAAACCTAATGGCAATTTGAGTTGCCAGTCAACCTAATGAGCATGTTTTTGGTCTTTAGGAGGAAGCCAGAGTGCCCAGAGTGAACCCATGCATGCACAGGAAGAACATGCAAACTCCACAGAAAGGCCCTTCCCGACCTTGGGATTGTACCGGTGGCCTTCTTGCTGTGAGGCACCACCGTGCCGCCTTCAGTGGCAAAAAAGAATATTGTCATTCCCCCATATCTCATTTAAATACTAATTTATCACTAAAAACACCTCCGTATTGCCCAGCCCTGCTGCTGCTGATGTGAGTCCAGCTGCAGCACTGAGGTATTACTCTCTTTTCTACATGGGTCACAGTAGGGCTGCACTCTTGGTCCCAATCAGCGCTCTGCTCTCACACACACCCTTCTCTCTGGCTCTGGCAGCTGCTCTGATTGCACAGGAGGAAACCTGGTTGATCCTCCTGCTTCATTCGCCGTGCCAGGTGCACAACGTCTACGCCACAAAGTGCCACCAGGCATCAGCAACAGCCGAGGAGTCATGAGTCTTTCTAAACGTGAGGCAGCACGACAACGCCCGCTCTTAATGTGGCAGATGTACCTGCATGTAATTAAGGTTAGATTTAAGGGTATGAGCTTACACACACGCATGGAGTGAGTCAGCGGGTGTGTGTTTCAAGCTTCTTACCTGCTGCTGACCAGATGGGCTCGGGCGGCCGACCTCAGGCTCACCTCTCCACGCCACTCTGGTTAGATTAGCTGAGCTGAGCTAAAGCGGGCTGGTGTTATTATGGACACATCAGCCCCCCACCCCCTCCTGCAAACCCCCCAATTCCACACAAAGCACTTGTCCGGCCTTCATTCTTCACGTCAGATACTTTGGATGACGCTGTGCTGTTTGTGTGTCTGTGTGTTTGTGTGCGCGGCTGGTTGGCCCGCTGTATACGGGGATTATGAAAGCAGATGGACGGCCATGCTGACTGGTGAGGGTTCATTAACTCTGGGTGTCTCTGCTCTGCTGCTGTTGCTCAGGCTTCACTCGCCTCCAATCCCCAAAGCCACGAGATGAGATGGGTGTGTGTTTTAGTGTGTGTTCCTGTGTGTGTGTGTTTATGGGTACAGCAGGTAGAAAGAGCAGTGGACAAGCGAAGGACAGCGTTATACGTAGATGTTTCTTGACTGATTGTAGAGATGCCTTGATTGATCAGGAACCAATCATTATCAGATATTTACCTCCACCAAGGAGGTTGTTTATCAATTTGTTTGTTAGAAAGATAACGGAAAAACTACTGGATGGATTTACATAAAAATTCTATCAGAGGTGTGGTTTGGTCCAAGGAAGAATCCATTACATTTTGTTGATGCAAAAAAATTCCCAAAATTTAAAAAATCCCTTAGGTTAACATTGGGGGGAATTTAAAAAAAAACAATATCTCTGCCATTTTTTTAAACAAATTTGCTTCCATATTTGCAGGATAATATCGGATCAATGTCTCCATCATCAAGGTAAATTTCATCTGGATCTGATCAAGATTGACGTCCCAAAAAACATTGAACTTTATAATGGGAAATCCAATTGATGATATTCAATAATTCATATAAAATCAAAATATAAAGTTATGTTCACAAAACTTGTGTTCATATATGATAACAACCTCCATGTATGTGCTGAGTTTGGTCTGGATCCTGGCACTATTCTGGATCAGGTGATCCAGAGTTGTATCTTTTGCAGGGGTTTACTTCTTGAGCTATCCTGTTAACATACTAAGAAATGCCAGCAAAAACGTCACGTCCTTTGTGGGGGTAGTAAATGAAAAGGAGAGACAGAGAGTTAAATGGTCGAATCTCTGCCTCCAACTAGTGGCTAGGGGTTGAAATACAACACAAACCCAATATCCCAAAATTTCTATAAAGTATTAACCAATAAATTATTGATATTTGGCTTGAAAACATTGATACAGTATTGGACTACAACATTTCACTACATATTGGGATACAGATGCTTCCTCACAACCCTGATAGACAAACAAGAAACATGCCATGTTTGACTAACCTGTGGGTTTTTGGAGTGCAATTTTCAGGCAGATTTTTTTCAAATTTTAGGGCGCATGGTCCGATGCACAATGTTGGAGAAGCAGACCATCCAAGGATTCATTGAGGATCCCTTACTTTGAGTTTATTGGCAAGTTAAAGTGTGTCATGCTGCTATCATGTCATTTTATTAAGTAGCCGATGTTGCCCTCTGGCCCACCTGGTAAGACTACTTTTGGCTGTTAAAATGGAAGCTAGATCAGCGTTTACTGTGCCAACCTCTGGGCGTCAGTGGCCTGGAGAGCAGCTCCAACATCAAGTGGAGGTCAAGGTGTTGCTATCACATGCTGATGTGTCCTTGGGCAAGACAGTTGACCACAAGTTGCTCCCACTGCTGCATCAGTGTTGTTTAAATGTGTAAGAATCTGAGTGCGTTTGCTCATGCTGATGGATTAATACTATTGTACTATTTGCTAATAGGGCTGCCACAAATGATTATTTTGATAATCGACTAGTCAACGATTATTTTTTGCGATTAGTCGACTAATCAGATTGTGCATGGATTGCAGCTTACTACACAAGCATGCAGCTGCTCTTGTATATCCATCATTAGCTTCCAGCTTGAAGTGTTTAAGGTATGTGCTAGCTAAAAATAAACAAGTAAAATGGTCGTTCATTTAACTTTTAATGAACTTTGCATTTGTTATAATGTTACAGCAAACACATAAAATATGTGTTCTAAGGCTAATGAAATCGTCATCGTTAATGTTAATGTTTACAGCTATAAGTAAGAAGCTCACTATTGACGCTAATGTTAGCAGCTAACTAGCCAATTAGCTTACTGAGATGACTGTCCCTCTAAGTCAGAAATTGAATCAGCCATAATGTGCTTCCTTTTCAGATGCTTATGCATCGCCGTCGTACTGAAAGGCAGAACTGGAAGGCAAGTTCTACCTTTCAGATTTTGCATTGCACATTTTTCTCTTTTGTTTTGGTTAAATGCTCCCAAACTTTCGAGCTCTGTTGCCGGCTAGCCATGATACTGTTTGGGCATAACTCTTCTGGTGTCATCACGGCTGACTCCGATTACCACCACTGCGCATGTGCATCAAGGACAGAAAGGCAGACAAGACAGCAGAAGGTACAGCGGCAGTTTTGAGAGAAAACAACGCTTAAAAAACAAACAAACAAATGACGACATAGATTATTAAGTTAGTCAGCTGCGATTTTGATCGTCGACATCGTCATGACTAGTCGACTAATCTTGGCAGCCCTATTTGCTGATGATAAACTAACTGCTAAACCAGCTGCTGCAACAGAACATGAAACATGATTGGTAGGAGCGTCAGTGATCAGTATCTACTTCATAAAAACATAATCAGGGCATCCCAAGTCATGGTCCCTGATGTTTTCTTGCTGACATCATTACTCTGAGCTCCTCTCAGATCGTTGTAATTTGTGTCGAAACATTCCTGGAGCTGTTAAGCGTCAAAGTGGAATTTTCATACATAAAACTCAGCAGGAGTCGCATGTTTCACATGTACCAGCCGGAGAGTTATGACTCAGCGTGATGCAATATGTTCAGCAGAGGAGCATTTCCATGGCGTTTCACTGCTCTGCCGGGGGAGATGAATGGCTATAGTTATAGTGGGTCATTAAACACTGAGAGGTGTCTCTGTGTCTATAGCTTCACCTTCACGCTGCAGCCGGCTCCTGCCCTCCTCTTCCACAGCTTAATAAAAGAAACACGGCTCACACAGGGACAGACAGACATACCTGTGGAGAGTGAGGGCAGACACACAGACGGAGCGGCAGATTCCCGGGCAGATGGGTTGTTTAGATCCCCGCAGGAGCCGTTACGCCATCACGCAGACAAATAGATAGACGAAGAGGCTGTTCATCACCCAGAGACATACATGACGAGTTTGAAAGTTTATTTTTGGAGCTGAAGGGTGGGGAGACGTGGGTTGTGGCCTGGGGAAAAAGAAAGTGAAAAACCTTTAAATTCCAAACTCAATTATAACGATCAGAATAATAATTACAGCTGTAGTCTGTTGAACGTCTGAGGATAGCTAAAATTGCTCATTATTTTTCAGAGCCTAAGGTGCTGCCTTTTAATTGCTTGTTTTGTCAAAGCAGCAGTCTAAAACAAAAGATAATTATGGCAAAATGACATCAAAACAAACAAAAGCTGCAATTTTTAACATTTAAGGAGCTGAAACAAGCAAGTTTTGACATTTTTCTTGATTAATGACTTCAAGGATAATTTGAAAATTAAAGATAATGTGCTTTTTGTGCTCCCTTGGCATTTTTGACTGTTTTTGTCCAGAAAATAAGCAAAACATTGCAGGATAAGTCGTGAGATTAAAAGGTGCTTTTATGTTTATTTAGGTACTTTTGAATTATCCCACAAACAGAGTAAAAGCTGGCATTATGGGCGCATTCACAGAAGGCATTGCATACCGTCCTAAGGCTAAATTTTCCTCACCCGAAGTCTGGCTTGTGTAGTGTTAGTACTCTATGTTGTGCATGGTGCCATGCCCTTTCCCTGGCACACATGGACGAGGTGGGCTTTTCCATTTGTGGTATCTGCCCAACTTTCCCCGACTCCACGCCTTTTTCTTTACGACCTGCTTTGTTTCCCATCACAGTATTGATTTTTTAGAGCTGGGTTTGTCATAGTGTGGCTGTACAGCACTACAGTGGCATCCTCACAGAAACAAAGGAGGAGACTGAGGCGATAGAGCTGCCGGCCACTGTGGGTTTTTTTTTCACGGAGAGATGTTTTTGTTCCAAAGTCATTTGCAATCAGCAAACAATACTTTATTTAAAACAGAAGAGAGTTTAGGAAATCACAAAGCATTGACATCAGAAGACGTTTCACCCCCGACTTGATACCAGACTTGACCATTGATAGGTCAGCAGTGTCTCCATGTAATGTTTAGCCTCGGACAGGTACCATGTATGATCCCTAATGGAAAACCAAAACAACTGAGACCCTGTCCATAAAGGACAAAAATGTTTTCATTTTGAAAATGTTGAAAACACACCAGATGGACCGTTCAGTATATTTCACCATCTGTGAAAGAGCCCATAGAAAATGTTTGGGGAGGGTAGAACCTGTCAGAAGCATATCTGGCAGGTGACTGGACGATCGTTCCGTCAATCACATTCATGATGGGCCAATCTGATAATGTCATCGGCGAGACCTACTGTGCTAGAGCACGAGCCACTTCGTAAAACAAACTCTCGCCAAAACATGTCAGAAATGAAGCGAAATATCCTTACTATAGAGAAGTTTGTATTGTTGGTATTTGTTTTTCATTTAATAAAGAAATGTGGTCATAATCTGATAAAACTGCTACTTAAGCTGTTAGCATCTACGCTAATTCCTGTACATGCAGTCACTTCCTGCCATCGTCTCACTCATATCTCCCTCCTCTTCTTGCTCTAAAGGACTCTGATTGGACCGTGCTGCTTTGGGCTGCTCGCAATCATTGTAGATTGGAGCTTGTCAAGATGGATCTGCTTGATTACAGACACTGAATCAGGCTGATCCAGCTGCACTGAAAGGTTATGTTAAGACGGCATCATTTCAAGAAATGTGTCCCTCCAAGTGAGAACACTGAAAAAGCTGTCAGTAAATGTGCCAGGGCTGTAAGTGGCTGGAGAAGAGGACATGGAGCATGTGCATAGATCATGAGAAACGTTGCAATGGATTTTAAGCACAACCTCGGGGGGTGAGGGGGCTTCCAGTGGCTGGAAGTTGGCTGGTAACTGGCTGGGAGGGGAAAATTGAAGCAGCCACATCTGTAGAAAAATGCCGACGTCCTCCCATCAGGCAGAGAGTAGAGTCTGTGCAGAGAGCTGAAGGCTGCAGCCTCTTATCAGGGAGGGAGAAGACCATCAGCTGCAGCTTCTGCAAAATATCATGATCACTCGAAAGAGGCAACAGAACTTGATTAGGATTCATAAAGATGTTTTGTCTCTCTTTAACAAAGCTTCTTCAGCTCCAAAGCTGACCAGAGCTGGGACCAGACCTGGTCCAGTGGTTGATAAAGAGGAATTTTGTTATCAAGCTTAGTAGAGTTGGACATGCATCATCAAGTTGTCAGTCCTCCATTTGTGTATCAATCAATCAATCAATCAAACGTTATTTATATAGCACTTTTCATACAAGACAATGTAGCACAAAGTGCTTCACAAACAGATGAATTAAAAGAAGATAAAAGGAAGTATGACCCAAACCCACTCTGTCCAACCTCCTAACCCACCCACCCCGCAATCCACAGTATTAGCAAAAATGCATCATAAATAAAATAAAAGACATACCCAGTATGCACCGAGGAAACGCCATCTTAATAGTTTAAAATGATTAAACACAGGAGGTTAGGTTAATGTGTAAAATAAAAAATTTGATAAAAACACTAAAAGGTAACGACATTATGTTCAAACAGGGAAATAAAACACTTCAGAAGAACTTGGGGAAAACAATAAAACAAGAGAATAAACTACTCAAAGATAATTCTGAAGTTAAAACAGAACAAGATAAAACCTAAATTACTGACACAGATTAAGATGAGTACATGAAATTCAGGTTAAAGCCAGACTAAAGAGGAATGGTCCTGGTATGTCTGCCAGGACAAGAACTGTATCTCAGTTGAAGTTTCTTATGGTCCAATACTGAAGCTAAGCTCAACAGTAAAACCACTGGAAAGTTCGTAGTAGCCCTCAGATCAGAGACATCAACAGGTGCTCTTCTCGTGTTCGTCTTGGAGTAAAAATAATGTCACATCTTAGAGTTTAACAGAGATAGAGGGACAGTTGGACTTTGCTGCTGCTCTGAAGCTCCTTGAATAAAGGGTAGGAGAAGCCTTTTGTAGGAGGCTGTGAATGACAGCAGGAAACAGAACATGTACATGAGCGTGTCCATCAGCTCTGTGTGTGTGTGTGTGTGTGTGTGTGTGTGTGTGGGTGTGCGTTCACAGCCGCTCTGTTCTGGCGAGATGCTGTCGCTGACGGCGTGCGTCTTTCTGCCTCCGTGAGCCTGCGTCTGTGAGTGACAGTTATACAGTGGTGTGGAGTGTGTAAATCTCATTCTCTCAGAAAGCTCTCAGCAGTGGGCCTTACATTAGCACAACAATTTACACATCTGTCCTGAGGGTGAGGGGCAGGCCAGTCTGAGGAGAATGAAAGCTTCAGTCACAGCCCGCCAGAGTGTGTGGGTGTTTGTGAGAGTGTTGAGCCTCTGTAAACACGAGACGGAGGAGGTTTATTAAAGCCCCATCAACACTCACCCTCCATTTGTCCTCTCATACTCTCTGTCCCTCACAAGGGGCTGGGCGACAAGGACCAAAACCATGTTTTCATCATTTTAGCTGAATGGAAGTTGGTAAAACAGCAGAATTGTGCAACCTAAGTTTAGTAGTTTAGCATTAATCTAAAAAAAAATAATAATAATAATCATACAATAGTGGACAAACGTAGCAATACAATACAAAACTGACAAAATATGAAAATAAAAACTATGATTTACATCTCCAAAAAGGAGTGGAAAGAAGTAATACTTACTTAATCTCACCCCTTATTAATATACATCTGTTCAATAATTAATTTATATATATATAAATACAGACATATATACAGACATATCCCAACTTATACTAGGGCTGCACGATTATGGCCAAAATGATAATCACGATTATTTTGATCAATATTGTAACTGCAATTATTAATCATGATTATTCAAATGTTAGGGAAAAAATCAGTATTTTATTGCACTACTTTAAAAAAAAAAAAAACAATATGTTGATTATCCATGGGTCAGTCTACCTTTGGTGCTTCTTACTGTAAAAATCTACAACTTAAGCATCAAGCCTGGCATCCCTTTTTTACCCTATCGCATTAAAAGTAGTGATACATATTAATTTTATTTGTCAGGGACCATGTACAGAAAAAAAACATTAAACTCATCAGAGTAGAGATGCTCTGCACCAGATCATAGCTTTGTAGTTACTTTTCATCTGCAGTCCCTGTGTCAGGCAAGAGAGAAATTAAAGTATAAATATAAAGTGCATTTACAGTACAGAAAGTGCATAAAAGCATAGAAAAATACATTTTTGTTCATAGGAAGTGCATTAATTATTAGAAAAAAATTATGTTAAAAGAATAGTCAGTGCTGACAGGCTTGGTTTCTAATAATCAGTGTTAATTTTTTTGACTAATTATTTTTCTCGTAGTTTTCGTCAACAACCTTTTTCCCCTGACGAAAACTAGACAGTAACAAATAAAAACAAGTGCACATGGACAAAATGTAAAACTAAATTAACTGACATTTTCATCAACAAATAAAAACTAGACTAAAATGTTTGACAGAGACTTAATCCAATCAGACCTAATTTGGTCATGTAGAAAGTAGGGACAAGTTAGGAATATATCCAATCACAGCTACTTTGGTTGTGTGGAAAGGTTGGATGAGTTAAGAGGGACATCCAATCACAACTACCGTAGCTTCGTGGTGGTGGGATAAATTTACAGCAGATGTTGTGAAATTTACAGTAAAACAGTTTAGGTGACTAAATTCTGACTAAAACTAAAAGATATTTTAGGCCAAAGACTATGACTATATATGTAACTATAACTAAATTAAAAGGTGCTGTAAAAATGAACACTGCTATGATCCAGTTTTTGTTTCTCTGGAGAAGACTCTAGTTTGTGTTGATCTTTAGTTCAGTTGGGGACTTGCTCCATTCTTTTATGGCTAAAATAACCTAATATTTCCCAGCCCTACCTCTCACCATCCTTTTGTCCCTCCATCTTCTGTGTCCCTCACCTCCTCTCCCCCTCTTCAGTCACCCGGGCGATTACATGCCTCCGTCTCTCTTGTCTTTCATCTCTCCCTGTGAAGAGGAGAGGAATGAAGGTCCTCGGTGGCGTGTAATTACAAAGAGAGATCCTGGATGAGGGCGTCTGTCTCCATAAACAAAAAGAAGAGCCCCCCTCCCCTCCTCTCTCCCTCCCTAAATACCCCTTGATAGTTGGAGATCTAAAAAAGAGACATTTAAGGGGCTTTGATCCGCCGCAGGGCTCCTGTCTTTACCTGCCTCTTCTGGATGCCTAATAAGTACTATCACAGGTCTGTTTATTTCATTAGGAGCCCTGACACTAACATATGCAGGGCTCCTTTCCAGCACCGTGGGAATGGGACGCAGCCCCTCCATTCATTGTAAGCACAGACTCATAATCATGACACATTTACAGGCCCGTGCTCCGGTCTCACCCATGAGTCATATTGCTGAATGATTATGGAAGGGGGGATTTTTATGGGCTTACATTGGTATTGGCTCTACCTCTAATTGGCCCAAAGCACATTTGCATTCTGGGAAGGTAATAATGGGAGGCTCTTCGGAGGCACTTTAAACCACAAAGTCATTGCACTCTGACTTAATTCTGCCCATGGAAGTGCTGATGCCCCTAGATGGCTTTTTTACTGAGTGTGATGTGGTCGTTTTGTGAGCGTGATCGTACACTTTCTGCTATACTTTGGGAAAAGAGAACTTGCTAGCAGTGCCGCTGCTCTCCTGGTACTCGTTTGTGTATTATAATGTGTTTATTGCCTCTTCTTTCATTCTTGCAACAGATGAAAAATGCAAAACAAGCTTGCGACTTATATTGCAGCTTACATAATACAAACAGATGCTTAAGCCAGTAGGACGTCATGGATCTAGTTTATGTGTCATAAAATACTCATGTTTTTATTTATTTGTCATCACCATTGCTGTGATTATCTCCGAGGGTCTACACAAGGACATTTGAAATATATAGGAATTAAGTTTGGTGCACTTTGGTGCCCCCTGAAGGTCTCCTGTCCTAGGGCTGGGAAATATATCGATTAGATCGATTAGTTCAAATTATTTTCTGCAGAAGGTTTAGAATTGTAAAATCAAGATTTGTTTTCTCGTCTTACTTTTACTTCAATCATAAGTTGTTCCAATGTTTAAAAATATAAATACTGAAAATGTACAGTAGAGCTGCACGATATTATTGGTTTGATATCATATCGGCCAATATCAGCCTAGAAGGTTAAGTATCGCGGCTGGAATATCAGCAAATTATACAAAAGTAAAATATTGATGCACCTTCTTATCACTGCATGGGTACATTTAAAATTCAAGGGTTTCATTTTTGCAAGAGTTAAATTCTGTTTTTCTTGTTTTACATCTGTTCCTCACAAAAATATACTTTAACACTTAAAGAAACAAGTCCAGTTTTAAGTCCGGTATCGGTATCGGTATCAGCATCAGTGATAATGTATTACAAAACATCGGCATATCGGATATCGGCAAAAATCCAATATCGTGCATCCCTAATGTACGGTTTTGGTGGGAGTTCTTTTCAGGTTTTGCACATGTTTAGGCTTTTATTTGTTCTTTAAATGAGATTATATTTTGATCAGAGAGCTTAATGTTAATGTACTGTGAAAATAGCTCAGCCTTCAGTGTTCATGTAGACAAGCCTGTCTAAGTTCAAACTACATAATCAACTTCATATAATTTTTGTGTCACTTGGAGGGTGTTATTGTTCTTGGGAGGGAAAATATTGATTAAAATTGTAAATCAAATTTTGTGGAAAAAAAAACAGGGATTTTATTTTTAGGTCATATCGCCCAGCCCTATCCTGTCCATTGACGCTCTCCACAACACTTCAGCATGTAGACGTGTCTGATTCCTAATCATTTTGATATGCACTGATTTTTTTCATTTTTGAAGAATAATTTTGCCAGTCACTGATACCAATTCCTATGTTTATTATTTATTTCTAGATTAAATTCTCATACTTTGCCACCATGAATGTCAGTGGTCACTAACCTTTTTCAATTAAAGATCTCCCATGAGGCTGATAAAGCTAGATCTACCACATGAATTCACAGATTCATGATTTCTTTTCAGTGACTCTTGTTTAAATTTACCCACATTTAAGCCAGGAGATATGATCTTGAATCCATCAGTGTGATACGGGGAAGGAGTAAGAATACGAAATCAGTGGATTGAAGTCACGTTTGCTGTTTACAACTTATGAAGCCTAATTCAAACTCATGACTCAAAGGTTTGACGACTGGAACAGTGTTACCATAAGACACTCTTGTGATCTCTTGCTAATACTGAAAACTACTGGGATGAAGGGAAGTGAGATGAGAAGAGTGAGTGAGTCATGCTTGATCATGAACATAGAAAGAAATTTACCAAAAAAGCCCATGGCTTCTGCTAAATGAAAACACCTCTCCTCTTAATCAGCAATCATGTGTGCTAAATGCCAGCATTTAATGGATTTGACATAATGGATCAACATCCTTTATTACACAGGCTACACGGATATTATCCTGATATTATCAGGGTTTGATGTGTGAAAAGGGTTGAAGGAGAGTCCTGATGGATGCTGCCCCGTTAATTAAAGTTCATTAAGGCACTAAACACGCATAACTTTCTCTCATTCAGAACACAAATATAGATTATAATGTAAAAAGGAAGAATACCGTTTCCATCAAAAGAAATCCTTATTTCAATATTCTGTTTAAATGTTCTGGTTCTCACTGTCTCCATTATTCTGGTACAGCATTTGGAATATCAAGGATTTTTATTCTTGCTTTATAAAACTTTCTAAATAATTGACTTTGTCCATTCAGCTACATAATTGAAGGTTAGACTATCTGGGGATAACAATGAGTTATAATTTCATTAAGAACAGGATGATAACTGAGGATGTATTGCTCTAAAACTGTGGTCAAATAAAGTACTGAAGTATTTAGTGTTGGCAAATTTTAGGATCATAAAGCCATAAAATAATAACGAAAACTACTTAAACTGTATTTTCATTCAGTAAAAAATTACATTAGCTGAACTTCTTAAAAAATGTGACCAGCTTTATGGAGAGAAGATGAAATTAAATATTATTTCACAGTTTTAGAACCTATAAGATAATAATTAAGAGGACGATGATATTCTTTTCATTAACAAGCATATAGTTACACATTGTCCAGCGAAACATGTCCTATTTGGAGCCTCTGTTTGTATATTTGAATATTGTGCTAGGAGAAGCACACAGGGGTCATTAAGTGTGGTTCGACACTCTGCAGGGGTCACAAAGGTCAAGCAGTCTCTGTTTGTGAAGCAGAGTCGGCCTGAATGTGTTTAACGTGTCTTTTTACTCGTGTAAATCCGCCCCCATTCTCTCAGACTTAACTGTTCCTCTGAACTCTCTGGGAGATGAAGTGAGCATTCGGCTGCAGCTCAAACAGTCGGGCCGTCAGACAAAAGGCCGAGGTCTCCTGCTGCACTTAGCTGAGGCGGCTGAATAGACCCTGAATAGACCTGGAGTGGTGCGTCCATGCAGCAGCTGGACAATAGCCGGCTCAGCAGAAAGGCAGACGCTGACCTCGAGGTCCGCTCCGGCTCCGTCCTCTCTGATCCCTGAACCCTCGGCGCACGGAGTCAGCAGCAGGACGGCCACGGCGAGGACCTGCAGAGGGTCAAATCATCTGAAATCACAGCGCTGTAAAATCTGAGTGTGCAGGGTCACGTCGAATGGCTGCTATTGAAGCAAAACTTTGACTGCGTGGGAAATAATGCTCTCTTGCAAATGATAGAGGAGAGGATCGATACCAATCTTACTGTCAAATGTGAGGTAAAGGCCATCAGCTTGTTTGGCTGTTTTGTAAAACGTGTGCACGGAGGGAGGGAAACACCTTGCCTGATGCAGTGCTCAATTTTAGAAATCCATCAACTGAACGATCTATGAATGTCTCAAGGACTTTCTCTTCAGGCGGATTCAACAGATTTATAAATTCAGACCAATCAATGAGATTAGAGGTACGACAACACCCAGCAAAAAATAAAAAATTCAGTCAAGAAGCCTCAACACTGCCCGACACCGCATCGTCGTTCTTGGGCACAAACCTCCTATCCATTTCATAAACTTTAAACCAATTTAAAGTACAAACAAACTTGTAAGCAGGACAATTTGATATTCATTCATTCATTCGAGAGAAGGGGATGGAACACATAATCCATATGGTGATTATTGTCATCATGTCGTTATTTGCTATTTGCCAAATATCGATATTTTAATTCATAAGATTAGACCCTCTAAACGTGCTGTATTTCCCTGTTGGTTTATCAATGACAGAAATTACATCATTTAACAAAAATTCATACTTTTAGACTAGTTAAAACCATTTTAATGGCAGTTCAGCTAGATGCTGCTATATTAGTCAACATCATTCCTCTCCAGATTATATTCATTATAGATATTAATTTTAATATTAGATTGAGCTCTCTTTTTTTTTTTTTTATTCAACAACGACAAATATGGTGCTTTACAAATAAAGATTGATTGATTAAAAATATTCAGTAGAGACAAATGTGATGAGGATGGATTTATGATCTGGGTGTCCATGGGTTTGTCACTATCATAAATTCATATTTTTAGTCCCTTTGTCTCTGCCTGGATGGATACATCTCTGGATGTATGTATGTGTATATATAAATATATTTATTATATGTATTTGTATATATACATATGTGTATCTATAAAATGAAAAGTTTGTCTGCAGCCTACTCTGTTGTAAAGTGTCTCACTTGTTATGAACTGGTGCTATACAAATAACGCCTGATTGATTGACTGATTGATTGAAAATATGGTCCATGGGCCCTCATTCATTTGCTGATGGCTGATGTTTGTAAAAATGGCCGTTACCTTCGTTACCTGGTCTAATACTTTGGATTGTCCAGTGTGTTCAGGGGATTATTTTATTAAAAATTCAGCTTGAAGGTGCTCATGTCTTTGGACTTCTGTGTTTACAGAATTGGGAAGGATTTGAAAAACCATGTGTGCAGTTGATGAACAGTCTTGAGTCTGATTAGCTGGACTGTTGACATCCCAGGCCATCACCACCATCCCCTGTGTCCCAGTAATTTAACTCTTCCACAAACAGACATAACGCAGCTAAACTGATGTTTCATAAGTGCTCTAAATGGAGTTCCTAAAATGTTTTGGCTTAAAGTCATGCCTTCCTGGAGTGTTTTCATCACCCACAGGTTGTCAGGCACTAAAGTGTCAAACTTTGACTTTAATACTGATCCAGCGAACTTCTGCATCCTCATCTAGTGGCATAAAATCAGAGTGACGCAGCTGAGGGAGCAGAGCTAAAACCTCAGCCTGAGATCAGTGATGTGAAGGTCCTTATTTTGGTTCCAGCTGCAAACAGAAATCTTTGAGTATCTACATACACAAACACAGATTCATTAAGTCCTGTGTTTGTTTTGTTCACATTTTGAGGTTGAAAGCAGCAGTGACACCCAGTTTGACCTTTCTCTTTGCACCCAAATTGAATAATGGGTTTATTGGGTTATGTGGATGTTTGCCTAACAGGGCGGTGACATGTTTTAATAAATCTGGATCTACTCTATTTGGCTTTGAGACTAAAAATGTTCAGGAATCCTCCACCCTGAGGGGATCTCTTTCTGTTTGAGCAGACAAAAGGAAGCATTTTATTCTCCTTTAATAATAGCAGCCCTCTGAGCCGCAGCCATACTCTCATTCCCCAAAATAAACACCATCTTACACAAAATCAAACACAACTTTGCTCAAATCCCGCCATCAGGAATAAAACCATCCCGGCACAGGCGGTGCCGCTCCCCTCCCTGCGTTTGATCACCAGCGGCCTCCCCTCCTCCCCGTGTGTGTTTATTCTGGGGATTATTCTGACCTAATCTCTTTAGAGCATAATTCAGATTAGATTTCGTGTTATTATTATTGCTCTGTCCATTCCCCACTGTCCTGCTTAGATTTCCTGCCTGCCTGTGGAGCTCCTGTGTTTGGAAAATTGATTAAAACTGCTGACCACTGCCCTAGATAACACAGGCTCTGATGTGGATGGAAAATAAGAGCAAACACAACTGATACTGTGCTGCATACTAAAAACATGTCCTTCTAATGGTCTGTGGGGGATACGTGCACAGCAGCAAATTGAGAATCCCCCTCTGCTGTGTAAATGTAAGTCAGCGTGCAGAACAGGGCTGAGAAAGATCAATAATTAAATGTTTTGTTGCCTTTCTAATATTTATTGAAAAATTAAAAAGAGAGTGTCTCAAACTGATGATAGAACTTAATCTTTAAAAAGTGTTTTTATTTCATTAAAGAAATAACTAGAAAATTACCAAATCCATCAGAAAAACCAAAGCTTGACAATTTCTGAATGAAAATTAGAAGTGTCAACGAGAGCACAAACCTCGGCCAAAGCTTTTCCTAATCTGATCACGTCTTCTTTGAACCACGACCAACATTTCCAGAAAATGTCCTAAAAATCTATTTGTAACTTTTGGAGTAATCCCATCTCATACAAACAAAGAAACTAACAAACGTCAGCAAAAACAGAACCTCCCTAACGGAGGCAGATATGCCCACTGGCCACTTTATTAGGTACACTTTGGTAGTACCTGGTTGGACCCCCTTTGTTTTTGTCGGCATATGTTTGTTTGTTTGCCTGTTTGTTAGCAAGATTATGCAAAAACCACTGGACAGATTTTGCTGAAATTTTCAGGAGATGTTGTTAATGGCCCAACTTAAAAATAATTTTGGTGGTGATCCAGATGACTGAGATTAGCAAACAATCATTTTTGCTCAATAACTGTCTAACTAATAATGATGTAAACATGATTCTGAGTGAGGGTTTTCAGGGTCAAGGAATCATATGACAATGGTAACTTTTTTTAAAGATTATTTTTTAGGCATTTTGTGCCTCTCCAAGTGCTTCTAGTTCTCAAGATACTGGAAACATCCTCAGAGATTTTGGTTCATATTGGCATAATAGCATCACACAGTTGCTGCAAATTTGTTGGCTACACATCCGTAATGAGAGTCTTCTTCCAACACATCTCAAAGGTGCTCTATTGGATTGAGATCTGGTGACTGTGGGGGCCACTGGAGTACAGTGAACTCATTGTCATGTTGCAGAAACCAGTTTGAGATGAGTTAGCTGTTATCCTGCTGGAAGAGGCCATTTAAGGATGGATCAGTAACAACACTGAGTATACTGTGGTGTTAAAATGATGCTTATTTGGTGCCCAAAGTCTGCCAAGAAAATGTTCACCGCCACCACCAGCCTGAGCTGTTGACACAACGCAGGATTGAGCCATGCTTTCCTGTTGTTTACGCCAAATTCTGACCACACCATCTGAATGTGGCAGAATTCGAGACTCATCAGACCAGGCAACATTTCTTTATTGTCCAAAGAAATGATCTTTTTTTAAGGATTATTTTTAAGGCATTTTGTGCCTTTATTGATAGGAGATAGAGAGACAGTGGATAGGCTTGTGAAAGGGTGCAGAAGCATGTGTATGGGTCGTGCCTGGTTGCTTATAACTCCACCAAACCAGAACCCTAAGATGATCTTCTGCATATTTAGGTTGTCATAAGTTAGTTTTGCCTTTCTATTATCTCAAAATACTCCTTTTAGCAGAGAACTACCCCTCACTGAGTATTATCTCTGTTTTGGACCACTTTTCAAAACTGGTGATTTTTGTGACCAATCAACAGGCTGCCGCTTTTTTTTAGCTCTTTTAGGGTCAGTTTGGTATGCTCGGTACACTTCAGAGGAGTGACAAAAAGTGGGACAGCACAGGCCGGTTATTTTGGTACCTTTTCTCCTTTTTGTCAGAGGAATCACCAGTAATTGTGATCAGCACCAAGCCAAAATGAAGGAGACTGCTTGGCGGAAACACGACATTAAGGCCATAAAGAACTTGAAAAATCGTACTATGACCTCTTTGAAACAGAAGATAAATTAAAGTCCTATTTAAAAAAACAATACTGTTTTGATGTGTTACCCAAGTTTCTGTGTAATTAAAACAGTGTGCATGAGTTTGCCTGTTAATTCAATTCAAATCAACCAACTACCCAGTGCAGGGTATCAAAATCTGTTGGTTTTTGCATAAGTCATTATATCGGGGTATGATGTTTGATCCATTTTTGCCCAGATATGGATATCATGCAATTTTCAGTGGTACTGAATGGAAGGTTAGAGCCCCTCTAATATACCAATCCAAGACTCATTTAGTTCAGCCACAGTCAGAGCCATGACGAAAATATACAGTCCTGAATTCTTTTCTAATTTCAGGCAGAAAAACTCTGTATTTGCAGTTAAAGCTGAGACTTCATGGGATCTCCCATATTGGCCTAAAAGAAGCTCTACAATTATTTGAAATGCAGACGTCATGTTTAGTCTGCATTTTCAAGATAGTGTTTAAACACCATCTGCCTCTTACTCCTGTGTCTGAACCAGAGAGCCCTTGAATAAATTACAGTCTGCGTAACAATCACACTGAGAGCAGAATATAAAACAAATTTCCTCTCCCTCAGTCTGTTTGTAGCACAGAGAGTCTGAATTATTGTGATTTCTCTCCATTTTCTTTCTCAGATTCCTTTATTGAAATGTTGGAGCAATTTTTTCAGCTTGGGACAATTGAGTCATATTACAGTGAATCATAACATAAAGTTCACTGCTTTTCTTCTTACATGATTGTTTTGCTTACGACCGAAAGAAATGACTCTCAAAAAAGTTAATTTGCGGAGGAAGACGTTTTATCCATAATACCTTGAAATACCTTTAAAGTTGGTGACCGGCCCTTGTAATGATCTAATATTATCCTAACACCCATTTACCAAGTTGATTTATTTTGCTTTTTTGAAGAATTGTGATTCTATAAATACCCAATTGTATTTGTTTTTTAATCTCTTTTTAAAACAGAACTGGTCAAATAATCCTGCCCCTTCGAGTATATGATTAGTCGCCTGTTCAGTCACCAGCACATTGCAGAACAGTACTGGAGTGGGTTGTCTATCAGAGGACTCTTTCCAGTCCTATACACAGTCAGATCATTCATAATATTTCCAAGTAAAACTTGATTTGCTTGCTAAACAGCATGGAAGCTCACCTACACCTGTCTGTGCCTGTTTCCCTCTTCATTTGTGTCTGCTTTGGTTAAAAATGACAATAACGAGAGCTGCGACTTTCATGCACAGTCAAAAAACACCGCGCTGTGAAGGCAAAAACAAAAAACGTCTGTCAGGAAAGGACCATGTTTTTACTGGTGATACTTTTCTAGCAACATATCTTTTAGTGATTGGCCAACCTCTGTGAATGGAGGCCCATGTGGAAGTGCCAAAAGCTGTAGTACCCCGAATGTCCACTTGAGGCTGGCTGCAGAAACCTGACACTGTAATGATTGTATATGGGGAAAATACAGTTTTCACAGCCTTTATACACATCTTTACATCCTGGTTTCTGTTGTATTATTCAATGTCAGTCATTTCTACCTCATAATCATTATAGATATTAATGAAAATATTGTATTATTACTCTTTTCATGATTATTATTGATTATACTTTTATAAAAACTATCACTACAATCATACAGACATGAGGACCCTCCTGAAAATGAGATACTGCATCTCAAGGGGCAAACCTTTAATAAATTAATATACAGCAGAGACAGCTATGATGAAGACAGGTCTATGATTGGCCCATGGTTCTGTTACTAGCTTTAGTTCTTACTTTAGTCCACTTGTCTCTGCCCACCTCCCTTCCTTTGCCCGCACACCCAACACAGCAAAGTGTGGATGGCTGTTCATCATGGGACTGGGATCCACATTTCCTGCTGCTTAACAGAGGTTTTTTCTTGCTGCCATGATGGATTCATGTTGGTGTTTGGATCTATGTATGTATATGTGTATTTTAGCATATATGAGTATCTATAAAATGAAGAGTTTGTCTTCAGCCTGCTCTATTGTAAAGTGTCGTTGAGATAACACTTTTATAAATTTGTCACTGTACAAATTAAGATTGATTGATAGTTCAAAAAATGCCTACTGTCTAAAACTATAACACATCTGTGTGCTCTCACAGTGAGGGGGGTGGATTTTCTTATATCTCACCTGTTTTTCTTTAATTGGAGATTAATTTTTTTTTAAGTATTTCTGGTTTTGCAAACAGCAGCAGCATCTCTTTTGGTCAGACAGACTTAACGTGGTCTTTCTCTGTGTTAGTAGATGAAGCTTAAGTTCATCTGAGACGGCACGTGCAGTATGGCAGTGTGTATTATTCTTTGCTCTATGCTGCTCTCACACTTGAATTTCCCGTTTATGTTTGGATTGAGTTTTTTATTTATTTCTTAGCTGGTTAAGTCAGAGTGACTTTATAACCTGAAAGATGTGGAAACCATGCATCACCTTAGCTCATGTAGCTACCAGTCACGCCATCATGATTGATCCTAGAAGAAAACTATAACATTTTAAAATCATCCAACAATAAAACTACAACGTACAGTGAATTGATTTTTGTCCCACCTGGAGGAAACACCTCCATCCACCTCTCAGACATAAAACATACACCAGGCCCCAGAGTCCTGAATGCATGACCCACTCGTCACATCCTTCCAGTGCTTCCCTCCACTTGCTTGTTTTTCCCAATTAAGATGAATTATAGACTTGCATTGGGAAGCAGGGACGAGGAGCGCTCATTGTGCTGCTACCCTGCGGCACTCAGTCAATGAGTTGGAGAGAGAACCGGAGTGCTGAGGATATTTTTGGTCTCGGTGCCTAACACCCCTCAGACTCCTAATGGACCACACCATATGCAACGTAAGCCATGTGCCCGTGCATGTGGTGGGAAGAGGAGAGGAGGGAGGGAGGCCAGAGGAGGTGAAGCTTTTCTTTATTGTTTATTGGAGGAGATGGAGGAGATGGAGGCGTAAGCGAGGGGGGCTCTGTTTGTGCTAGCCGCTGGAAACTTAGAGATGGAGCCGGCTGCAGTGTACATTTCATTACTCCGCTCTCCTCCAGAGGCCCGAGTGTGTGTCGCAGCTCCTTCACACGGCGCCCGATGATCAGATGAGCTGCACCTCAGTAAATGGATGCTATTGATCTTCACACCTTGTTATATGGACCACCTCAGAGCATGATGAGTCCAAGACAAGACAGCAGGATGAATCAAATGCTTTCCAAAATATTGCCTCCTCTGCTCAGCTTACGTTCTCCCTCTTTTATCCTCACACTCCATAAGTAGCAAGTAGGGCTGGGGCATACATCGAGTTTTTAAGAAATATCGATATACTTTTAAACAAGATAAGGCAGATTTGTTTATGTCTGTGTAGTTTATTTTGTGTCCAAGTCACCTTTTTTCTAATATATATATATATGAATATTAGGGCGGGTTATTTCCAGCAACCTCATGATACGATATGTATCCCAATACTGAGGCCACGATACGATATGTTTTATTTATTTGTTCTTTTTATTTAACCTTTACATAAGTAGGAAAAGAAACTTGCTGAGATTAAAAATCTCTTTTTCAAGAGTGTCCTGGCCAAGATAGGCAGCAGCACAGTTAACAAAGTTACTTACAATCACAACAGCAACACATACAAATACATGACATGTATAACACTTATAACACTATGTGTCCCGATACACGTAAATTGTGAGTTTTGTTTTTTGTTACAAGAAGAAAAAGAACAAGGTTGAATCATGTAGTATGGCTTCTACTTTGAACTGTGCCATTGTAAACATTACCCAAAGAGTATTGACAACAACTGTCAAAACATTGAGGCCGTATCGATTCTGTGGAATCTGTATTAATACATGCACGTGAATGCATGACGTTATTTTGCTGTATCGATATTTTGAGCCTAATGTCTATAGGTGAGTGCAATGTTGAGTGAACTTATTTGTGACCAAAAAAGAAGCACAATCATCATGTGCTTCCTGTTTTACCTGTTTTTTGTATCGTTGTATGGATTTGTTTGGTGGTGTTCTGTCTGTAATTATTGAATTTGTTAGGTTTTTTGTTTTATTTGTTTGTTTTAACAGAATTTATTGTTGTTTTTTATGTCTTTAAAGGCCCAACTAGGGGTGTTCATTGCAAATTAGCTCAGGCTATAAACGCTGTTGTGTGCTACATCAGTCTCTTGCTTCACACCGTCTCTATACAGATAAACATTAAATGAATAAAACCTCCACAGAGGTTTTAGCACTGTCCTGCAAGTTAATGTCAAAAATGTGGAAAACTGTCCCATCTCACACTGTAAATAAGTCCTTGAGCCACATATAGATTCGTATCACCACCAAAATCCAGTCACTCCTTCCTTGTGCCATTACAAATATTCCCTGATATTTTTAGCAAAATCGGTTCGCAATTAAAACTAAAACAGCTTACGAGTGAACAAACTAACAAATGCGGATGAAAACATGACCTCCTTGTCAGAGATAAAAAGGCAAACATAAATCTTATCAAAGATACCCACAAATTTGCATAAATACTGAAAGACGCTATAGCCCCCCTCATTTCAAAACAGGTTTTGATTCACAAATAAATACAAAGAAAATAAACAAACATACATGGTCTAATTTTTTACTCACAACAAAACAGCGAGAATCCGATGAACAATGCCTGTGTTTTTAACTGTTAATGTCCTCAAAACTGTCGCACTTCCTCTGTCAAATTGTTGAATTTTTCTATTAAATGTTTGTACTTTATTGCCTTAATCTCTTCTTGAATTTGTGTTAAATATGACTTGTGCTACTGACCTCTTGGCCAGGTCGCCCTTGTGGATGAGATCCTGAGCTCAGTCGGACTTATCTGGTTAAATAAAGGTTAAATAAAAAATAAAAAATCATCTTAAATGATTGTTAACATCAAAAAACAGTTACAGTAATATCCTGATTGACCCGAAGTAAAGAAATAAACTTTATATTAATCAAATCCTCTGTCTAAAATGGAACTCAATCACCAAATATTAGCCGCTACTGTAGCTCTACTCAGCAGGTCATTATACTGCTAAACCTGCTGTTGATATATTTGTATGTGAATAGAATATTGAGGGATGATTATGGCCCGTATTTCCCAGCCCTAGCGTATAGGTAGCCTCACTTTTCAGTCCACTCGGCTCCCTCATGTCTCTCCACCCTCCTGACATTGTTTTTTCTTTGCTGCACTGATTGCTCACTGTGTCTCCACGGCCATTAAAATGATTGGAGATTGTGTTATGTATATTAATGTTCTGGTACTTTTGGTTGTGCCGGGCGTGCTATGATAATAATTCATGAAGAGAGAAACAATGTCGAGAGCCTTCGTGTCTGGTAATTAAATTCAGACTGTTGTTTCTCAGCGCTCTCTGGAGCTGCGGGGCCACGTATGAAGAGTCCATCATGGGTGGAGGGGAGGTCGAAGGTCACAGGAATATGAGGGACATGTTAAAGGCAGGGGGACCTTTGATAGTTGTGTGTGCTCAGCCCTGATTACTGAGCATGTTTTATCAGTGCAGCGTGAGGTCGCAGAGCAGCAGGACCATCATGGTATTATAATATTAATGCAGTGGAGCCTGGGATATGGAGTTAACACAGGCTGTGACCTCTGACCCACTGATTTACTCTGGATAATTTCCAATAATATGTTGATGTAATGAGGGCAGTAGTGTGAGCTGTGATAACAGACAGCTCAGCATGAATACTCGATGTGATCAACACTTTAACCACCAGAACATCGTACTGCAGAGTCTGGTGTTTGTTAATGCAAGATGATTAGGTATTGATCATGTGGTTATGATTATGATTAATTATGATAAACAAGCATGATGTAACGATTGATGGCTTCTTAATAGATCGATCATGTGGCATGCAGCTTCAGTTTTGAGTGAAATGTGATTAATTTTTCCTCAGATATAGAGGGACAATTCTGCCATTATTTTTACCTCTGCCAGGAGGCCATGTTTGTGCCTGCATTAGTCCGTTTGTTAGTTTGTTTGTTTGTAAACACGATATCTAAAAAAATCATAAATGGATTTTGATGTAATTTGAGGTAATGTCAGCCATGGCATTAGATTTTGGTGGTGATCAAAATCCAAATGTTGATCCAGGACTTCGTAAAATTATTTGTTAACATTTTGACATGGCGCGGTTTTCTACATTTTCACTAATAAATAGGGATGTGAATCGAAAACCAACTCCAGTTGAGAATCGATAACAACTCCCTCTAGGAATCGATATCATTATGCTTATCAATTCCTTCCACTTTGTTCTGCGGGCTTTACAAATGAACGTTGTCACGCTCTTATAAGAGGCAGCCAGCAGAAATGACAACAAAGAAGTCTAAAAAAATGGCACAGGGAGTAGAAGTGGTCAAGTGTGTTATTTTTTGACTAAAAGAAGTACTGCACAAGAGTGTTTGGCACTGCTGACAGTTAAAACCTACAGGCTAACTCTTCCACACATAACATCAGTAAGAATTGATCAAGGAATCATTAAACAATCAGATCGATAAGTAGAATCAATAAAATTTTATCAATTCCAATCCTTACTAATAACTCAATAAGTTCTCAACAGATTTTTAGGACATGTTCAGGAAATGGTTCATAAAAGTAAGATGTACTTTCAAGTCAGGAAAAAAGAAGGAATGCTCGTTTACTTTTAATTTTTATTTTCTCAAAACTGAACCATTACTTGTGTGACTTACTTAAAAGTATGAGGTTAAAAATATTTTAAAAACAGCATAAATAAAAGTATTAAACTATTACTGCTTCAGGAGCACAACCCTCCCCGAAGGCATTTCCAACATTGTCGGGAAAAAATCTTGGAAAACAATCCTATCTCACATTGTTAATGAATCCTTGAAAAAGTCCCGAATCAACAACTGGATTCAGATCATCACCAAAATCTAATAAATAAAAAACATCTTTAAAACCTGTTGGGGAACTTACTGAGTTATTAGCGAAAATCAGGAAACTATATTGTTAACAAATTTGTAAAAAATTTCTTGATGCACATCCGGATCTAGATCAGCCCAAATCAATTTGGTTGGTCCTTGGCCCTTTTCTGACCAATCCTGTAAATGTAATCAAATTCTGTTTGTAACTTTTTATTTGTTTAACAAAATAACAAACAGGGCTGTCAAAAACCGACCAAACTTGGGTCGGTTTTTCGAGCATCGATGACCACGGAGGGTGAAAGACTGACAAATAGGCTGCGCTTGTTGTAGTGGGCCAGCTGTTTTGCACATAATCGACACACATAGGAGCCCAAAGTGCATCCACATAGTACTCCTCACATGTTTGGACTCAGTAGCACAGGGCACAGCTGGATGGATGGACGACTGCAGTGCGTGAAAGGCTGACAAATGGGCCTCGCTTGTTTGGGTGGGCCAGTTGCATTGCACATAATCGACACACAGAGGAGCCCAAAGTGCTTCCATTAGGCGATCCTCACGTGTGTTGTTATTGTCCTTTCGGAGTGGCTTTGCCTGTCCTTCATTTCCTCGAGGTGTCTTCTTCTCTTTGTTTGGTCTGAAGACCAGACGCAGCTGTTGTTGAGGTCAAGAGAGCTTTGGCCAAACAGGTTACACTGAGAGCGCCCTCTGCTGGATCAGTTGTTTCACCGCTCCAGGCGCTCTAATATGCTGTTGAGCTGTGTATTTTTTATTTGAAAATTTATTTTTGGTGAGTACAGATTTGTATTCCTATGCTTGAACGGATATTTGAATATCGAGTGTAACCTCCTTGGTGGAGGTGAAAAGAAAATGAAATTTAGAAAAAGACTGCCATTAGATTGTGAGGGAGACAATTTATGAAGTTCTCTGCAGCAGCACAATTCTCTTATAACAACCCAAGTTCTTTCGACACCACAATATATTCTAACCCAGTCCCACTTTTGATTAAAAATGTTCATCTTCATCTGTCGACCTTCAGTCATCTGCTCTTTTGTGAAGACCTGTCTGAGAATCTGCATCCACTGAGCTTTTATTGGGCCTTTTGTGTCTCCAGCTCAGTAAACTGTTCAAGGTCATCAACAAAAGTATCTGCTTTACCTCAAATCCACGAGACTTTATGATTAAGATTTTATACACAATATCACAATATGACCCTTAAGTTTGAAAGAGACTCCCTCTTTAGTATTTTTAGGTTCAAACAATAAGAATGTAAGAATAAGATGTTCATATAAAATCAGGAGAAGTTCGGCTCCTGTAATTCAGTTTTAGAGTTATTATATTTCAAAGTGTAAGGTTTTAAAAAATGTTCATGGCCGCTCTATTGTTTACTGCCTTTATTATGCTGTAGAGTTGATAAAGCCATGGGGTCTGAAATAAATTCACTTTATTTACAGAGCAGCTTCACACACACATTTTTTTATTTTATTCACATCAATCATCTGCTGTTTGCTTTTTGGTCTACTGCGAGCGTGTTAACTATTCAAACAGGACGCTCTCATTGTTGTGCATATGATGAAGTTTATAGCAAATCAAATAGCTTTGTATATCTCACAGGGTGTCTGCATTATAGTCTGCGCTCACCTGTGTCGTCCAGCACATCCTGTTCACTCCACACACACACACACACACACACACCAACTAAAAGCTGCCTCTTTGTTGTTGTAGAAAATGGAAGTTGTGAAGTTACTCATGCTGAATAGATTGTAAATTGCGGGAAGATATAAACACCTCTATGTTTACGGGACAGCCATTGTGCCTCACGAATGAACTCCAGGACCGGAGCATGTGGGGGGTCAAAAGGCTTTTCAGAGACGAGATCTGCTCTGCGGACATCTGCACGCCATACATAAAATGTGCTGGACTGAAAGGACAGCTATAATCAGAAGTTTTCTGCGAACAATCAAACAAATGAGAATGTTTAATATGAAAGGGCCAACGTTAGAGGTAATCATCAATCAATCCAACAATAATTAGACCCCAAGCAAAAACAGGGCTGAGAAAAACAACAATATGGAAAAAGTGCCTCCACTCAGAAAAGCTTCATTTGAACTGCAGGGCGTCTGAATTTAATGCCCATTTTTAGCTTCTTACTGTTTATGTTGAATTTCAACTATATTAATATTTATTATATTACATTCATTGTTGCTGCTTTACCTTCAATCTGGCAGAAAGTCGGCTGCATAATCCCCCGCTGTGATGGATAATAAACTCTGATGTATAAGAAACATTTCACAGGTTTGAACCGGAGCTTGTTTGTGTGTATGTTGCATGAACACACAAACAGCATTAACAAGAGCACGCGCAGCATATGGGACTGCATGATCTGATTAGATTGAAGTCGGTGTGGATTTATGGGGCGGTCTATGGCATGTGTGCAGATAACGTATGGAGGTTTGAATCCACGCTCACGTGTATGTTTACAAACCTGCAGCCTCGTCTGCACACTTTTAGTCTGGATTACTCCTCCATATGTAGATTAGATTTGCATAATCATCACTGACGCTGCTCAAAGATAAACCAGCAAGACTCACAGTACAACAAAAGGAAACACATCAGTTACACTCCAATCAAACAAAGACATGTGGACCAAGAACCTCATGTTACTACCTGTAGCTTGTCTGTGCGTAGCCTGATGATGCTGTTTGGGCTGTGATGACAATATGGTAGGGCCGGTCAGATCAAATAAAAAGAATTTTCACTAGCATAGTGAGTTAGCACAAAGAGGGGTGGCTCTGGGATGCTGAGGTCACCTACCAGCCTCTAAGACAGGAGTGTCTAAACTATGTTTCAGGGAATGCATTTGCCCTCTGGTCCATTTTTAATTGACCCCTGAAACAATTGGATGAGTAAAGACATTTAGATTACTGTAGCAAATACTGTCAATCATGCACATTTTCTGCAGTATTTCCTTTATCACAAGGTCCTGTTTACAATTTATTCTGCAACATTTATCTTCAAGCACCAACAGTCTCCCTGATTTTTTTGGCACATTCTTGCAGTTTACTCTTGTTTTGTGTCTGTGTCTGTGTCTCCCTTCTCTCTTGCAGGTGTAATTCTTGCCCTGACTTGGGGGGAACAACAGTCAGTACAACAATATTTCCCCTTCATAGGCTATCCATCGATCCCCCATCCTTCAGTCTTCTTACAACTAAGTCTCTCAGTTTCCAGGGCCACTGTTCTGATTGCTGTAAACCATCCATTTTTCCCATTTGTCCTTCATCTGGGTTTGTTGCAGTCGTATCGTATGAGTCAGTTTTTCCATCAGATAAATCTCTTCAATAATCTGTGTCCAGTCATTAACAGTTGGGGAATCAGCTTGATACCACTTCCTTGTTATTGTTTTTTTACAAGCCACTGTGAGAATTTTAACTAGGTATTTATCTTTCCTTTACACATGTTTTTCTGAGAAGTTTCCAAAGTAAAGTATGGATGCCCTCAAAGGCAAACTATATCCCAATAGTTTTTTTTATTTCTGTATTTATTTTTTCCCAGTAAATCAAGATTTTGGAACATTCCCAAAATACATGGCTAGATTAACATTTATTGTTCCACAGTCTCTCTAACATGGGATAGACTGGTTCAAATATTTATTACTTTTAATTTTAGGTGTTATGAAATAGCGGAGAAGATCTTTCCATGAGAACTCCCTCCATCTCTTAGAGCCAGTGCTTGTTTGGTGGTTTTTCCACATATTATGCCAATCTTCAGTTGATATTTCAACATTTAATTCTTTTCCCCACTTCATCTTGATGTGTTGTGATAGCCCGGTTTTACCAGAGCCCTTTGACAGGTGATAACCCACCCCAGAAACCTTAAAACTTCAACTTAAAAACACTAAAAGTAAGGTGTGGCAAGGGCCCAGTCGTCCATGTTCTTTTCTTTTTGTGGCCCTCACTGTGAAAAGTTTGGACACTCCTGCTCTAAGACAGGAGGCCCCCAGCCAGTGACCCCAGTTATCTTCTGGCTCTGCTGGTCATCAGTACTAGCTGTGGTGGAGGGCCTGTGGGAGGCTTTGTGGTTGGTTAGGTTGCATCTGCATTGTCACTACCTGAGCTTTCATGTGCAAAGCCTTGGTCCGTTGTTGTGGCATCAAAGGGCCTGGTGGTGCATTATGTAGCTTTTCAGTAGTTTATTGGTTCATGAGTGAGGTCAGTAGTCTCTTATCCTTCCATTATGGCACAAGTACCTTGTGTTTCTTTCAAATACTGATGCATGAGTCTGAGCTGAGTCATGAGTGTGGAGAAACAGCTTTCAGTCCTGGATACAGGTACAATAAGACTGCTTTATTGTGCAGTCCTGCTAAAGTCTGCATGCATTTGGTTTGTTCCTGTCACCTGGTTTTGTCTTCCCCTGCCTCTGCGTGTGAGTTAAATCATCCAGTCTCTTAGCAGAGCTCTTTTCATCCTCCAGTAATCAATACTGGTCCTATGTATCCAGGTCAGTGTAGCTCCCGTGGCTCCTCTGTCTCCTGTTCTCTCTCCCGCTCTGTCTTTATCAATCTCTGTCTCCCTCACTGATTTTTCTCTCCTCTCTCACTTGTCCTCTCTCTCCATCATTGTCTTCTTCATCTCTATTCCTGTCTCCTTCTCCCTCCCCTGTCCTCACGTACTGGCTTCTTCCTCCTGCTCCTGAAAAATTACTGTGCCCATCTGGACGGAGCCCTGTGCGGCCGTTCCACGATTAGTCCTCGTTTTGGTTCGGATTAAAAATAGATCAGAGTCAGATTTAGTCAAGTCTTCCTCCTCTGCAGCCTCCGCTTGTCTCTTATATTTGGATGAGGGATGTTCCAGAGCAAATTGTTTCAAATCAGGCTGAGTGTAAATTTGAGCTATTTTCATCTGATGGGTCTCATGTCAGGAAACCATCAGGAAAATCAAATGAAGCCTTATTTCCTCCGATCATGGGGTCAGAGCATCCGCAGGTAAACATGCTGTAGGTGTAAATATACAGTTCAGCTATAAAAACAAGCAGCCTCTAGTTTCACAATAATCTGAAGTGCTGCCCTGTTCCAGTAAACATGCATGAAGGATTATTGATTAAATGAAAGGAGGCATGTCCACATTGTGTTGATGGCAATTTGTTCTCTTTTCACCAAACTAGGGATGCATGGTATTGGATTATTGTCAATATCTGATATGCTGATATTTCCAAAGTCATTATCAACAATATCGATACCAATATTATTTTAATAGCACAAAGTTTCCACTTCACTAAAATTGATCTGTTCCTTTCATGATGACACAGTTATTATTTCAGTCACTGGGACAGACAATGAGGTGTTTAAAAGCTGAAGGGACGTTGCTTCATATTAGTCAAACTGGCTAGAAAATGGCTATTTTATGAGGGATGCGTGATATTAGATTTTTGCCTATATCCCTGTGTTTCTGAACTCATTGCGGAAAGCCTTTTTTTGACAAAAGTATTCAGTCTTCCCCTAATTATAATGGACTAATTTATTATTCTGTAAAGTTTTGTTTGTGTTGGAAACAGTAAAAAACTAAATGTTGATGTCTTAATATAGAGATTAAGTGAAACTGAGGTGAAGCATTATGTAAAATGCCAATATTCAGCTGATATCTGCTGTAAATATTGGTCATTTAGGTTAGAAACAGATGTAGAGTGAGAAAAACAACATTTGGTTCTTTAATAAATGATAAATAGATTAATTTACTGATGAGGTAAACCATTATGATGCACTCGTACATTCTGCCAATATTACAACCAATATATGGGATATTTATGGCCAATTAGTACACCTAAAAATATTGGGGTAAATATCAGCAAACATTTTCAAATCTGCAAAAACTAAGAATACACAATATTATCAGAACAATGTTGGTGTCAGAAGATAATTGCCCAAAAGTTCATTATCAGTATCAGCAGATATGAACATATTTGCAGATATTTACAGACCATATTTTGTAGGTGCAAAATGGGCATACATATCGTATATACTGGCTGCAATAACAGGTCATGCTGGAGACTGTGTAGTGAGATATATCTGAATCACCAAATCAAGAATCACAATATTTGTAGAGATGATAGCATATTACTTTATCGGTGCCATCTGCTGATATTCTTTAATGTGTTTATTTCCGACATTTAATAAAGCTTTTGGTTGAAACATACCAAGTTGGAATTTGGGGGAATAATTTCTAAATTATGCTTTACTTGTGGTACAGAGAAGACAAACGCTATTGTCAGGTTAGTTATGAGTTATGTTTTTATCTGAAAGCAGATTTTGACGCATCTTCTGCCAATAGCTAGTAATGCCAGGGGATTAATGCTTAGCATTTATGCTTAGGCACATGCAGTTAGCACACTGTTTCACTGTGGTATAAATGCTGTTTATTTTATTGTTTGAAGTCCAGCACAGAGGTTGCAGAGAGACTAGTCTAGTCCAATTTAGGCCTGTGCTCAAAATAAAGGGCAAAATATCGTCACACACTCTTTGGGGATACGTGTATCGAAATGGATTCTACAGAACCGATACGGCCTCAATGTTTTGACAGTTGTTGTATGTTAACAATGGCACAGTTCAAAGTAGAAGCCAAACTGCATGATAAAACACATTTTCCAAATTTGAACTTAAGTCCACAATCTTTGAGGACCTGAATTTAAGTTTCTTAAGTTGAAGAAACATTTAAAACTCATCGTTGTTCCTTTTCTTCTTGTACTTAAAACAAAACTTGTCGGAATTTTGTTAAAAGCATAGTCAGTGTTCACAATTTATGTGTATCAGGATACGTATCATGAGATTGCTGGAAATACCCAGCCCTAGTCCAGCTAGAGTTGCAAAATTACTAATATCTCCTGTTATCAGCTTTTATTCTTGAAAACCATTTGAATTAGATTCGGTGAAGGTGGCAGCCCTAGTAAGTTGTCTCAGAATTTTCCTGAAGATTTCAGGGTTGCAAATTTGCAAGCTATATATAATAAGTTTAGCCAGCTCATTAATTTTGTGCCAAAAACCTAACTTTAAATCATACTGCTGGCTAATCATGTCCATCCCTACTTTGTACACTGACTTAAGCTGGTGAAAAAATGGGTAATGAGATTGAAAGTGAAAACTTAGCAGCAAAATGTCCCAGTCTCCCCCTCTCCTTCCCGCTCTGAGTCTGTGTATGTGCGTTCGTGTTTGTCAGTGAGTCTGTGTACCGCCTGCGGACCTCTTCGCTGGGTGCTGTCTCATGTCGAGCGGTGTGTTTGAGAGGCTCGTCGAGGTAAAGCTCCTGTCAGCGCCTGGCCTGAGGGAGAGTACTGATGAAAGGCCTCTTCATCATCCTAATGGGATACACAAACCTCTTAACCAGCACTGCTGCCATGGCTTTGGCTGGGTGAAGCTGGAGAGGGAGAGACAGAGTGAAAAAAGAAAGACAGCAGTGAGTGACTAGTCGGGCCCACACACACCAAAGACCACACTGAAAACACACACAGGTCAGAAAAATGCACAGTGTAAACAAAGTAATGCTGCAGGGACTCTTGACTCTGCGCAGCTCTGGGTTTATGAGGTTCAGTGGGCCGGGATGTCACGATCTGGGACAGTAAGTTAATGCCCTGCTGTCCACTGGACCACAGCCACGTGACCCCTCCCTCCACTGGCACTGACCCAGAGGAAGGGGATCCAAAATACGTCAAAACAACCCATCCTCATTCAGAAAAGAAAAAGTGCTCACAGTGTTGTGGTACAAAGGCTGAGGGAAGTTGGCTTCAGTCAGGAGGAGTGGACGAGCAGAACAACAAATGACCTCTGAGCCAAGTTGGTCGAAATGGACCACACACTATACCTCAGTGGTTTTCAGTTTTATACCAATGCACAACATTTATCTTAGTTTTGAAATATCTTTGTCTTAATTTAGGAGATTCATCAGTAAAAAAGATTGATTGATTGATTGAATTTGTATTCAGCAGAGACAAGTGTGATGAGGACAGATTTATGATCTGGGTTTGTTGCTGTCATAAATTCTTATTTTTAGTCTCTTTGTCTTGAGGATACATCAAGCATATATGTGTATCTATAAAATAAAAAGTTTGTCTTCAGCCTGCTCTATTGTAAAGTGCCTTGAGATAACACTTGTTATGACCTGATGCCATACAAATAAAGATTTACTGACTGACTGACTTATGAATGTCTTTATGTAATCTGACACACCAGATAGACAGCCCCATGTACCCACAGGTTATATTTCACTCGCCCATCAGGACAAAAGCCTATCAAAAGTAGTTGGGGAGGGCAGAACCTTATGATAAACATACTGTATCTGGAAGGTAATTGGTTGATTGTTTGTTAATCAAACTCATTAAAGGACAAAATGCCAGCTCTTGTCAAAACCTGTTAGAAGATCTTTTCCATGGATTGTTTTCAGCATTGCTCATTGTTACGTCATCAAGTTCTGATAAAACCATAGCAATCAGCATCCATGCTAACTTCCACATGTGAAGACTTTGTTGTGAAAGTTTTTCTAAAAGTCTCTGTTATGTCAGGTGGGAACATTCGAAACAACCTGCAGTACCCTGAGTGTCCACTTGAGGCTGGCTGCAGAAACCTGACACCTGAATGACTGTGTGTCAAGGAAAGATGTTTTTTTACTGCCTTGATACACATTTTTACATCCTGGTTAAAGAAAAGGCTTTTTTATATCGCCTCCTCTTTTCTGTAATTGAGGATTTCCAGTTCTGTAAACATGGAGTTGCTATTGGTCAGACGGCCTTAGTCCCACCTCAGTTTGGCCACTCTATCTGTGAGTGGGTTGAGCCAAAGTTTGGTTTAGATGACATGTGCAGCGTCCATTACAAGGCATCCACAGCATCCGAAGCCTCCCCTGATAATCGAAACGCTGACGTCACATGGACTTTCCAGTTCTTTTACAGTCCATGTGTTACCATGGACGGACTTGAACATGCTAAAGTTAGCAGTCTGTTTATGGACCTGTATCGTTTAAAGCAGCTTCTGTTAAACATTTTGGAATCAAACAACCAAGAGATTGGGTTTAACTCACATCTAATCTCTGTTCAACTCACACAGTTGAACTGAGATAAGATGGTTGCAGCTAGGAATGCTCAATAATGACAAAATTATAATTGCAATTATTTTATTAGATATTAAGATCATAACTATGAAACATGAATACTTGTTTATATTAAAACATGCATTTTTATTGAATGTATAATTTGACACAAAAAAGAAAAATTATAGTACTCATTTAATCCTAAATACTCATTTTTCATAAGGTTCAAGATTTCTTTATTAGTATCACACAGTAAATTTGTTTATGGATCGGGGAACCCAGCAGTCCCAGTATAAAAAAACAACCACTCAATAGACATGTAACAACAAACAAATACCACAATAAGAAAAAAGTAAAATCATCTAAAAATATTTAAATAAAATAAAATGAAATAAATAAAAATCATGGAAAAAGATCATAGGACGCCAAGAAACCCTCTGCCAGTCGCAGCATGCACATGTGCCTACCGATTGTAAAAGGCACTAATTGTATCCCAATTTAAACTTGATTAATTGCCCAGCCCTAGCAGCAGCCCTGGATCAGGCCAATGTGGATCAATATATTCCAGAATACAGCTCGTGTCCAAGATTTAAGACAGTCAACAAGGCTTTTTAGAGCGAGTACACTTATTAACAGTGGAGGTAACACGTTGTAAACACACACAGAACTGGACATGAGGTGGGCGCTGCTCCGCTCTGTGTCGGAGGGGTTCTGTGTCCGCTTTGCTCTGCTGCTTCTGTCAGAAAAATCCCTCTGCTGTGCTGTTTTATTTTGAAAGGTTGAGCTGTCCCACAGTTACAAAGCAAACAATTGCACAGTATTACCCTACGACTATTTTAGCTCATTGTAATAAATGCATGTTTAAAAAAGATGGTTATCAGCTGATATAATGTGATAGCCCTGGCACATACACAGATTACTATTGCGATGTTAAAGCAATATATTGTTAAGCCCCAGTTTCTGGTAAATATGAGCATGATTTATAGGGGTAGTAAGAATGTAACCATTACATTCCTAATATATACCCCATGTGTAATGTCCATCTCTTACATTCCTTGAAAAATTTAATGCTGACAGCAAATTCCTTTTGTCTCTTCTCTGCTGCCATGTTTGTTTACTAACTCCTTCCTGCACATTGAACCTCTCTTCCGCTGACCTCACCTGCAAAATGGCTCAACAGCACCATTGTGTTAACTTAAGAAGTTAGTTTATTTCTGTAGAACCAAAAGCTTTATTAAATGTTGGAAATTAACATTAAAGAATATAGATACACCACCCCCACCACTTGGAACACTACACAGACTGAACAGAAAATGGCAGAAATGGTTTCATTCAAAGCTTTTCGTTTCATTTTAATCACCAGGCAGCGAGGGTCCTATGGACAATGCCTGTGTTTGTAATTGTTACTGTCCTCAAAATTGTTGCTCCTCCATCATCAAATTGATGATTTTTACATATTACCTGGTTGTAATTTATTGCCTAAACCTTTTTCTTGAATTTGTATTTATGTTTGACGTGTGCTGCTGACCTCTTGGCCAGGTCGCCCTTGTAAATAAGATCCTGATCTCAATGGGACTTACCTGGTTAAATAAAGGTTAAATAAATAAAATAAAATAAATCGATAGTTGGCTCTCCAAATATTGTGATTCTCTGGTGTATTGATTTGGTGATTTAGATTTATATTACTACACAGTCTCCAGCATTTCTGTTGTGTTATTGTACATTTTTGTTTTAACTCAGTTAGAAAATGGCGAAGCACTAGCATGCTAAACTATCTGATGGTGACTTGGGTAACTATATTCTCTGCACGCACACATTTCCTTTGTGAGCCCTGCTGCTAGACCAAAGCTGTGTCCCATCATATCCTGCAGTCACAAAGCTGTGGACTCTTAGTCTTGCTAAATTAATGATAATGTGCTGAAAGCTGCTTACACGTCTCCTGTTTCTGACAAGCCCACAACATTAAAGTCATTTACCCACAAGCCCATGAAGCTCCGGCACATTCCCTCAGATTCTCAAACACAATAACTCATCTGAAGCTGCATACCCCTCATTTAATTGGTCACACTGTTAATACCTTCACACTAGAGTGGAAAACTTTGTGCCCTGTTTTTGGCTTCTTAAGAGAGCAGCTTAAGCAGGGTTAAGTTGCCAATGAGATTTGACCCAGGCCAGCGGAGGACACTCGGGCAGGGTTTGGATGAGAGCACCCGTCCTGCTGCAGGGGGTGACACAGGGAGGGAGAGTGGGTGAGGAGGAAGAGCAGAGTGAGGAATCGGGAAAGAGTCGCTCATCATTATTGTCACCGTGTCCCACACTCCGTCCACTCAGTGTCACCATCAGTCTGCGCTGGCCCTGGGCGTCTGGCGGGTGACACTCCTCCTCTCCTTCCATCCATCCATCTCTTCCTGTTTCGGCTTCTACTCGTGCGAACACGTTTCCTCTCCCGTTCTCTGTTGTCTTTTCTTTTTTATTATTATTATCTCTCAATGCCAAGGGGGATTTTAGTCATGCTGTCTTCATCACTGCCCTCCATCAGCGACCACTCCTGCCAGTCCAGTCATACTGGTCCACGCTCTCGGCTGTGGGTTGTCCTCTTTTTCCGTTCCATGCATCTTGTCTCCAGGTCAAGGACGAGTCCCCTGTAGCTGCAGCATAGAGAAAAAACGCATGAATGATTGATGCGAGTGCTGACTCATCACACAAGAGAAAAGCCAATATTCTGACCTAAAACATAACAAGATTTACCTCCTTAAAGGAGGACGGAATTGCAAAAAAGGACATTGGAGTTGCAGGAAACTTTGCAGCGATCCTACCAGTCCCAGGCGTTATCGGCTCTCACTGTTTCACAATCTGTTAGCCGCTGAGATTGCCGGATATGGAAAAGGTTGTCGGGGCCTAAAGTGATAGTCTGTGAGATGCCGGAGCTTTAGTTATTACTTTTTATGTTCTGCTGGTGCACCTCTGTGAGATTACGTGGCAGTCAAACAGAGCTGTGTGCTTTTCTTTTCCTATCTTGAACTGCACATTTCCTCTTGAAGTTTGTCTTCCTCTGGGTTTCCATTATTTTCTTGTTGCTTTCTGTTGAACTGGAGAGAAAAAGTATCGTCCATATCTATTATTGAATTGCAAAAAGGAAGCCCTGTTTCTGAAAATGTAAGGAATAGTGACAGAAAAGCAAAAAGGGGATAACAAACAAATGAATTCCGGCTCAGGTTTAACTCAATGAGACTAGCAGGCAGGAGGAGGGCGGGTCAATATGTCAATTTTGTAAGATATATTAATGTATTTTCATATGGGATATAGGGTGAGGCAATATGGTATATTTACAAATAATCCTGGCTAGTGACGTACAATATTACCAGCTCAGGTGATTAACAAAAAGTGATTATCAGTACATATTTGCAGCCAATTCATCAATCAATCATATTGGCTGTATGCATACCAGCCACTTTATGAGGTACAACCACTCAACTGTGCATGGATGCAAATGCCACCCAATTACATGGCAGCTACTCAGTGTTTTGAGGCATGTAGACATAGTCAAGACAACCCGCTGAAGGTTAAAGAGAGCATCAGATATTTGAACTTGGTTGCAGATGCTAAACAGGCTGGTCTGAGCTGATCTGAGTGCTGAACTACAGGGTTTTCTTGCACAACTATCTCAGAGGTTTACAGAAAATTGCCCAAAAAGAGAAAACATCCATGTCAGTTCTCCAGGTAGATGCCTTGTTAGATTAGATTAGATTAGACTAGATTAGAAAAATAATCTTAAAAAAAACTTCTTTGGATAAATTTTGGGTATCCTGACTCAACTGAAAACCTCAGTAGTTGGGTTAGTAGTAGTTGTAGTTGGCCCTATAAAATCTGTGTTATTTTGCCCAAATTCTGTTTCAGTTTTTCCCATATTCCGTTTTTTTTCTTTTTGGTTTTATTTCTTTGACAATCGGTTTTCTAGAATTTTATACGAATTTAACCCCGAGACACTGTATTAAGTAATGAAATATAATCACTCACTCTTCAGGTGGCCCTCACATCTTTACAGGTCCAGTCAACAGTACAAAATGACAAAATTGGCAGAAAATTTGATCACCTGACACAAAGTAATCATTGGGAAACTGCTCTGCCCTGTACTTTGGACTTATCCGGGAGTTTCGTAGCTTCTTTGACGACTTAGCCAGTGTCTTAGGCCCCGTTTACACAACAACAAAAACGGCTTCAGTTTGCACGAGAACGGTGCCCAGAGTGCCTGAATCTGCAAACTTTTGAAACCAGGGTCCAGAGTGAAAAGTTTTTTAAACATTTTGGTATCTGTCTCCGTGTTAACAGGAATCAGCGTTTTCAGGGAAAGTGATGATACGCAGCGCATGTGCAGCACTCTTTCAGATGAAGGTTGTGCTCGCACCGAGGAACAACAACAGCAACAACAACAACAACAGTTTCGGTCAACATGTGTGCTGCTTACTGTGCTCAGTTTGTTATCCAGACAAAAATATCCAGACAGATTTACTTTCCAGACGAGAAACTCCTGCGTCTTCGTGCGTCCACTCGCCGTTGTTGTTTGTGAAAAGTTTGTCTTCACCGGAAAGCGTATGCTTGTTGTAACACCACTGTTTCACTATAAACCTACATCGCCAACTACTGGCCTGGCATGCACACTAAAGCGTTTTCAGTCATTCTTGCGGATCAGTGTTAACGTGCACCATTTTCACATCGTCTCCATGTGAATGCAAAGTGCGCAAAGGAAAAACTTCTCTGGTGACAACGTTGTCGTGTAAACGGGGCATCAGGCTGCCGCTTCCACATGTTCGCATTGTTAACAAGGGGAGAAGAAGGGGGAAGGGAAGTGAAGCGTGCATTGTCCCCAGCCTTAGTGACCCCCTCGGATCATTTTCCTGAGAGATATGATCCTTTTTATTTCCAATAAAAACCTTTTACGTAAAATGTCAGCCATTTCAGTGATATCCCGCCTTATATTGAATTCTGCTTTAATATCAATTCTATCTGCAATTCTGTGATCGTGGATTTTATAATCCCTACAATAGGATTTTAGGTCAGTGTTTCCCATCCCTAAGAGGGAGAAGAAGGAGGTTAATGATGAGGCTGTAATCTTTAGTGTGAGCTTGTATTCATGCTGGAGCGGAGGAAGCAGAGAGGATATGTAAAGAGACAGAGATGAAGAGCGGCACTGAACACTCCCCAGGTGCAGCTCAAGTGCAACTCTTGATTGGCACTAAAGTGTGTGTAAGTGTGTGTGTGTGTACACTGTGGGCAATGGCTATGGCAGCCATGATTGCCGTACTATTAGAGAAGCCCGCTGTTGTAATGTGTTGTGACAGCGGCTGATTCTTGTGACTAACTGCTTTGGCAGGAGAGCTCCTCTGTCATGCTAATGAACAGATGAGGAGATGAGCCGGATTGACAGCGGATCGACGGGCCGCGCACATGACCCCTCCTCGCACACAAACACACAAACAAAGCAGAGGGGCTGGACGGTATGCGGGACGACACCAGCAGACCTCTCCGTCATACTCTCGAACGGCCCCTGACACACCGAAGCAGACGCTCACCAATAAGTAGTTTCTTAGTCAGAGTGACAGAGGAAAACACACGTGCATGATTACAGCGCACACAAACACAGGCGGGTTGGCGTCACTCTGGTCCTTCATTGCGTCCCCTTGCATCAGAGAAATCCCTAGATGTGCAGAACACAACATGAAAAGAGTTGTGAGCGAGCTGTGTGTGTTTCTGTGTGAGCTGAGTAAACACTGTGAATTCAGTAATAGCTCAGGTTTGACTGTTTCCTTCAGTCTCTGGAAGGATCCTGACTTCATTTTGAGCAGAAACAGTGTGTTAAAGTGTGAAGAATGGAAACTTTAAAATCATAACTTTACATCAGAAAGGCTAACCTGCTGTGTAAACAAACTGAATTATAATTTATTGGTTTGATATTGTGGTTTTTAGCTGCAGATACCAGAGTTTAAACTGTTAACTCCTATTCCTAGGGCGACATTTGTTTAATTTGTTTTTTGGTTTGTCAGTTTGTTAACAGGATAATAAAAGTTATAAATTGTATTTTTGTCACATTTTTAGGGATTTTATTTTGGTGGTGATCTGAACACAGATGCAGATCCAGGACCTTTTAAAAGATTTGCTTTAATTGTAAGCAGGGGCATTTCCCCACTTCTTTTCAATTAACTCAATGAGTTGTCAACAGATTTTTATCACATTTTCTTTTATTGTTGTTTTTAAAACATTGTCTTTAATGGGTTTTATATCTTATTCAGAACAATTAGTACAAGATTATATATTTTGCGGTTTTAAAACACTACAAATACACAAATACAAAGGAAATAAGGATGCATGATATTGCATTTTTGCCAATATCTGATATGCCAGTCTTTCAAAACTCATTTTTACTAATACTGATATTTTGTGCCAAGCACACAGCAACCAAAATCAACCAGCAACCCTCTTGCTATGAGGCATGCAGACTTCCAGCTGCGCCACCGTGCTGCCCTATTATAATTGTTTTTATTATTATTATTATTATTATTATTATTGGAAGTATTATTGTTAAATGCTTTGGCATTAAGCTCAATCTGTTTTTAGTGAATTCTGTTTGTTTTTCTTCTGATATTTAACCCACAAACTGTTTTAGGACACAGTGCAATGACCAGGCTGACGAAATAGCCTGGGCCTTTAATTGGGACAGGCTTTTATTTGTGGCAGTAAATCTAAAAATCATCCTGAAATGCCCTTATCCAAGGTGCAAATAGAGGACTGCTGTGTGTTATAAGCAGCCTCAAGTACACTTTAGAAAATTAAATATTGACCAAGATATTCAATTATTTGTTAAATGGATAAACAAGCCCTGTGTAACCTTGCTAACAAGACCTCTTTAATAAAACATCAGCTTTTAATGAGTCGTTATGAAATAAAAATGAGAGTGATACAGATAGAAATAGATGGATAGCGAGGAGAGACGGAGAGGTGGACAGCGGACAGAAAAGATTAGGGCACTAATAGGCAGAAAATCCATGTTGGAGGAGATAGATGACGAGAGGTGATGTGGTGATAGCAGAGGAGGACAAATGGAGAGGCAGAAAATAGAGGGCAGATTCAATCTTCTCACCCTGCCGAATGTCGGGGTCTCGTAGGCAGAAGTAGTCCTGTCCAAAAACTAATGGCTGTTTTATCCTTTTGATCTTTTACCTTCACTCCCGTTATACCTCACTTCATCATTCCCACAAAAATACATTTACTTTCCCGTCTCAGCTTCGACTCTCTCACTCAAACCAGGCAAAAAAGAGGCTTTTATCCAGACTAGGGCTGGGCGATAGGGAGCAAAAATCAATACTGATCATTTTTAGCTTAAAGAGATAGTTCAGTATTTTTGAAGTAGGGTTGTATGAGCTCCATGTGGCCACTAAGTACATTAGATGCAGTAGAAAGTTCTCTCCTCTCCCTCGGTAAGCCACAGTTTGTAAAAGTTTGTGACGCAGAACCAGCTGCGAACAGGGAAGTATTGTACCAAATACAAAGAGTGTTTTCTTGAGTGCATTGACTTTTTGGAAAATGTCGGTTGGTTCCAGATAAACTTTATTTTTCTGAAAAGTTAATGCACTCAAAAAAATTTCTAGGTAGCGTACTCTTAAACTGTGGTATTATTTTTTGATGGGAGTTCTTGTAGGCAGAGAAAATACCCTTTGTATTTGGTACAATACTTCCCTGTTTGCAGCTAGCTCTGCGTCTCAAACTTTTACAAATAGTGGCTTACTGAGGGAGAGGAGAGAACTTTCTACTGCATCTAATGTACTTAGTGGCCATATGGAGCTCATACAACACTACTTCAAAAACTGAACTAACCCTTCAATGATGATTCATGATTGATCTCTCAGTGTTCTCCTCTGTAGAGAAATGGTTGTCATAATACCATGATAATACTCTTTGATTTAAATCTAGTCAGAATTGATTGGTGAAACAAATATATAGGAACCAGACTGTATTAAGAACCAATATGTAGGGCTGAACAAATGTTTTCTGTCTATACTCTTACACACACTTCACTTAAAATCCTATTTGTCTCTCATTGAATTATTATATATCAACCTGGCTCCTCAATTTTCAGTAAAATTAGTCTCAGACTTTCTCATGGGGTCTTAAAAAGTCTTAAAAAGAGCAAGGAACCCCTGGATATTGCCTTATCACATCTCTCTGCTGATAATAGATCACTGCAGCCTACCTTGAGAATTTGATCTCTTGAACAGCCCTACTCCTCCCCTCCATTAGCGAAGTTGCCTGCCCTTACCCCTCCGTCTCTCACATATTCTCGTCTTCTCTCTGAAGTTCTGGCTCTATTTCTGTCCCCTTCCTCCTGCTCTCTGTCTTCATAATGCTCCCAGACACTGAGACTTTTCATTTTTAATCCATCTTTCTTCCCCCGTGTGATGTTTTAGTTCTCTCTGCTTCTCTTTAAACCTCCTCACCCCCGTCCAACACTCTCCTCTTTCTTCGTTATCACCTGCTCAGGGTGTCTGATGTGATTTGTACAGGAAGTTTGATTCGCCCCCCTATCTTCCCGTCACTGGGGAGTAAACTTGTCATTTCCGTTAATACAAAACACATATGTTATGACGTCTTTAGCCTAAGCTCCTCTCAGGTTGTCACGTGAGGGGAACACATGACAACATCCCGGAGGAGATGTTGTCATGTGAAATGCTGGTGCTGTCTTGATGATGATCAGATTCACAACACTCATTTTCTTTCAGTCGTAGTCATAACAATTGTGACGTAAATGAGTTTTCATGTTAACATGATTAAAGGATAAAGAAAGAAAGGTGTCAGGAGGGCATTAAACATTAACCTGCTGAGCTGTAAACTCCACTTAAAACTCAACAATCAGACATGACCTCATATGAAAGTAAATGTAAATGCACACACAGCATTTGGAACAAAGAGCATCACTCCTGCTGTCTTGGTTCACATTTCTGCTGCATTAATAATATGAGCTAGCACCTCATCTCATCTTGACTCCCCTTTTTTAATAACACATCTCCCTCAAAATTGGTCTGAGACATCCTTAAATTATCCTTGTGCTACTTGAAGAAGCTCATGCCTGCAAGTTCTTTATGTCACCATGGGGACTTTTTATTTGGCGTAAGAGAGGAGGTGGTTTTTGAGGGGCTTTAAACCTTGCACAGACAAGAAAAACTGGTAGATACTGGCTCAAAGGAGGAACTGGGAGGTCATATCAGTTTGGTCAGTGAATGCAACAAAATAGCTTCCCACAAAATAAAAAAAAAACAGAGTGACAGATTTCAATGTTTAGTTTTTTTTATATATTTTATTTTTACTTTTCAGTTAACAGCAATTAACAAACAAAACAAAGTACAACACAAAACAGTACAGTAAGGCTGCTAGAATATTTTAATTAAAATAGCCTCACATGGAAAATGCTACAATATTAATAACTCAAGTCTAAAAACAAAATGGAAAAAAAATAAAAGATCCTATGCTCGTTCAAATGTCCATGAAAGTTAGGGTCCCTGTGGACGAGGAGTTATGTTACACTGAACCAGAAAAGGTTCCCAAATTCTCAAAAATAGTCTGAGCATGTGTTAGGATTATCCAGATTTCAATATTTAGTTGATATATATCTGTCAAAAAGTTCAAAAAGCTATTGGACCTATAATGTTAAAGAGTAGTCCATTATTTTCATATGTTGGATCAAAAATAGCATTGAACTGGTGAGTGACTAAATCTGTTCCATTTAAAGGTTGATCTAAGCTATAGTAATTCTAGAAAACAGCTTTTTTAGCTCACATTAGCTCTTCACCAAGCAGCCTGGTCCATTTCAGCCCGGTACAGTATGCAGTTATAGATGTTGTGACTCTGATTGATCCGTGCCATCCCACTTTTTTGGCATCCTTCTGTTTGTACCTGAGTGAACCAAAGGTTGGAGCTAAAAATCCTGCAGTCTTTTAATTGGTCACAAGAATTATCACCTCCTGTGCAACAGTAAAATAAAAAACTTACCTTGCCATGTTTTTTTAGTAGTTGTAAATCCATGGAAGGACTTCAGAGCTGCACACCGTCCTTGCCAATGTTGGAGAGGAGGAAGAGCAGGGTGAGTTGGGGTATAGCCTGGGGTGACCTTCATCTCTCGGCTTACACCCCTGCCCCCAGCTGATGGTACAGCCGACAGCAGAAACACAGTGGAGATCAGGGCTTACCACTCCAAACTGTACCAAACTGTACTGAACTAAAATCATCAATCCATGCATCAGACGTGTTGAATTGCATCCGTCATATTTTTAATCCTATACTTTGTGTTTCCTCTTGTAAACAACACATCATCAGCCACTTAACAGTTAGAGAAATGGATGTGTAGTGCTTTGTTAAAACAAGTGGTTCACTCAAAGGCTCACCCTCTGCTGAGAGAGACAAGCAAAAGACACTCAAGAAAACCACCCCGGGCATCTTGTCAATCTTCCTCTTTCCTTGTCAGCATGAGCAACAGAGAGTATTGGGGCTTTTCCACCATGTGGTATCTGCTGGACAATAAAACGCTCCTGTTGTCAGCTCTGTAATGCTGTATGACTTTCCAAACACTCACGTGTTTAAATAGCATGTTGTTTTGCTGCGTGTAACCATCTTTGGAACAAAATTCATCTCCTGACTGTTACAAAAAGTTACACAGGGGCCAGCAGTGCAATCGGCTCTGGGTCCTCTTTTGTTGTTGTGAGGATGTCACTGTGGTTTCAGCCACACTGATGGTCCGCCTACTTTAAAGAGGTACTGATACAGTCTATTCTGTAATGGGAAATGAAGCAGGTAGTATCCCAACCAGAGTTGACCGAGTTGAGTGCATACCACAAATGGGAAAGCACCTTTAAACAGAAACAGGGCATTATGGTAAAAACAGTGCATGGATTTTAAGTAATCAAGCTAATTGTGTCAATGAAGCTGTAAAACTGCTCAAACCTTACTTGTGTGATTAGAGTTCTTCTAAACATATCTGAGTGCCAAACTTTAAATATTCACCAAAATCCCCCACTTATTAATAAGATCCATTAAGACCCGCATGGCAAGCCTTATTATCATGTATTATATTCAGTTAAATAAACCTATTACCCTTTTCTTGTCCATTACATTTATGTTATTTAAACATGACTTAGAAGGTGTTCTGTAAGTATTTACCCTAAGACATGGATATTTATCAGGCTGCCTGTCCTGAAACTGTGCTTGTTGGACTTCAGAGTTTTGTTTTAAGGGACAGGACATTATCATGTGATGTTCTTGATGGCTAAAGCCGACTCTGGTCTTCCAACTCTGACAGTTGAATGAAAACTGTAGGGGAATTTAAGTCTTAAGTCAAATGAAAGAGCTTCAAGGACTCAGGTTGTTGTTTACTGCAACTATTCAGAGTGTTTGGGTGAAGGACGTGTAATTTGACCGTCTGTGTGTCTTCCAGTCTCACCAGACATCCCTGAGAGGGGGTGTTCGGGTTTGTGTTTGTGTGAGGTCAGCTCCTCCCTCGCTTTGCGTGTGTGTGTTTGTGTGTGAGGCAGACTAAAGTGGTGTGAGAAAGAGCAGGGATTTACCTGTAAGGCAGGAGCTGTCATGTCTTGTCTGAAGGAGCGGCCATCAGTGTTGAACGCCATCTGACTGACAACCTTTTACCTGCTAACATTTACACTTCGCACCTTATACAAACACCTGTGGGAGACAAAGCTGTTCAGGGGTCAACAGTTGGTTTCATTTGTGTGAATGAAGTAGAAGAAAAGTGCATTAAACCTTTTTACATTTTTAAACAGGGCCATCAGTGTTTGCACTTTGATCCAGATGCAGTTAAGGCCTGAAATGAACACATTAATTATAGTAATTCCTAGTCATCACATGCTATTTTGACCTTTAAAGGACACAATGGGGAAGCCATTTTAGCATTTGATACCACTCATTGTGGCGCCATCCTGCTCTCACGGTAATTTAAAATCAGGAAACAATTGCTCCTTTTGAGTGTCTCATGTTACTTAAAAAAAAACAGACAGCTCAGTAGACAAGTCAGAAGAAATATGTAATGGAGATTTTTCCAAGTAGATAAGTTCAGATAGGGCTGTGTGCAAGTTAAAAACTGAATTGAATCAACTAGTCTGAAGTTAGATCAGCAGGCAGAAAGGTCAAATGTGTGCGCTCTGTTTATTACAGAACCACAGCATCAGCTCATAAACAATGTAAAGTTGTTTTTGAGGAGTGGAGTGTTGCTCATGCTAAAGTTAGCAGTGCTAGCACCACTAACTTTAAGCCCTGTTTGTAGTTTAACATCCATGTTACTGGGCTCAATGTGATAACTAAACATTTGGGTCAAGTGGGTAAATGTGAGTATAACCTGACATAACCTATAGACCATCTTTCCTTCATTTAAATCAGGATTAGTGGGCTTTTAGCTAAAAGGCAGAAGCAAGTAAGTGGAGCTACAGCTGCAACTAGTGGCAGGAAGCTGTGGTACACTTCAGACTAAGCATTTGACTGGGATTTTGGTCCCTTATTGATGAAAAATTCAAAAATAAGTTTGACTGATCAGTTAATCTACTGGCGGTTTTGTTATTAATACGTGAGCGTTAAGACAGCTATCTGTGTGCATCCCCAATCTGAATCTTTTGATATCACACATTTCACTTTTTTAACATTTCTTATACCTATTTCACTTACTTTTCTTTTTCATGGTTCTGCCAGTGTTTTTATTTTAAGTCCACCAGAAGTGCTTTATTTCTTTCCGCACACAGTAAGAGCATTATTATCCAGCCTTAATGTTAAATACTCTATGAAGACATTATAAAATAAAAAGTAAAAGCAAGGTGGAACAAAATCCAGAGAAACTCTCCTTTTTAACTGCTTAGCTCAGCTGGTTTACTCCCACAGACAAAAGTTACTAAACTAGAGCTCCTGAAAAGTGTTAATTCCATCACATTAATAAAGGATCATTGGGCATCAGTGGGTCATTTTGCACATGCACCCCTACATATTTTCTTGTGTAACGGTGTTAAATAGTGACAGAATAAACAACACACAAAGGTGTAGCAGTGCAGCACTGATTTGAATGTTATATTTGAATTAAGATCAGATAATAAATCTCTGAGACTTTGATTAAATAAATTAATTGAAAAAAGTAAAGTATGGCATTGACCAAAGGTTTGGGAGCAAATGCAGGGCAGGCTCGTCACCATTTTTCGTTCCTTATGACTCATCTTCTCTACCAGCAACATTAACCCTACTTCATAAGTAGGTGTTTTCGTATGATGAGGATTAAGTGAGCAGGGCTGCAAACCCTACGTCTTGAGGCTCTGGAAGCAAGGGACTCCATTGGCATTGACCTACTCTGTTCTAAAGTGTCTTGAGACAATGTTTGTTATTATTTGGTGCTATATAAATAAAGATTGATTGATTGATGTCATTTGAGTTCTAATTCAAGAAACAAGTAAGAGTGGCTTCAAACTGTGAATATGGAGAGCGGCATTTGGTGCAAAGCATGCTGCCACAAACTGAAAACATGCCCATTATGTGAATTGTTGACTCTAAATTGCCTGAGGGTTCAAGCGTACCTTGTTTGTCTCTCTATATATTAGCCCTATGACTGACAGGCCACCGGCTCAGGATGTAACAGCATCTTGTCCAATGGCAGCTGGCTCCTGCCCCTGTCCAAATAAGATAAGCGTCATAATGGGTCTCAATGTGGATATAGAAATGTTGTTTTGAAGGGTGAAATACTTTAATTTAGATGAGAAAGGTGATTATTTAGGGTGATTACAGCCTGATGGTTATGTCTAAAAAAGGTGCAGGTGGCATACAATGATGCTGTCAGAATATTTCTCAAATAACCAAGATGGTCAAGTGCAAGTGAGTTGTTTGTCACTTATAATTTCCCCACTTTTCATGCTGTGCTTGGAAATGTAATGTACTGATTTATGTGCCAATTAACTGCTTCAGAAAATGAATTTAGATGTTACTGACTCAACCCTCATATAGTAATACTAAATATTTCTCTTGTTAAAGGAAACATCAGAGGAACTGTCTCTTTGTGTTTCAATTTATTTTATTTTACTATCAGTATTTATACTTTTATAGTTTGATGATATGGATCTTTGAGTCTGGAATAAACCGTCTTTATATCTATCTTTTAGGGCTGGGCGATATGGCCTAAAATTAAAATCCCCAATTTTTTTTCTTCTGCATAAAGTTAAAGCATGTGTCATGAAATGTTGTCGGCAGACTTGTCTACATAAAAACTGAAAGCTGAGCTACTTTCACAGTAACTTATCATGAACTCTCTGAACAGTATATAATCTCATTTATAAAACAAATACAAGCCTAAGCATGTGCCTGTGCAGAGCCTGACAGAGCCTACCATCATGAAAACTGTAAATATTCAGTGTTTGTATTTTCAAACATTGCAACAACTTACAATTGGAGTAAGTCAGGAAAAAGAAAATCTTGATTTTTATTTTTTAAATCTTCCGCAGAAAATAATGAATCGGTTTAATTGATATATTTCCCAGCCCTACTATCTATCTATCTATCTATCTATCTACATGCCCCTATGTATCGCTGACCTCAGTGTGTAACCTGTTGTTACTTTCCTTCATGTCATTTCCGCCTTCATCCTACCCACTTTCTGAATCTATCCACTATTCTGTCCATCAATTAGAAGCATAAATGTCCCGAATTGAATCTAAATAAAGCAGTTCATCAAGGTTGACATTTGCAGCCCAGTGATTAGTCACATTTTAAACAATCGTCCGTCAGTCCTCAAGTATCAATGCAGAAATCAAGGGTGTTTGGACAGCATGCACAACGAAACATCTGCTGTTTGTCCTCTGAGTTGTCTCCATAAGTGTGTGCGTTGCAATCAGTTGGAGGAGCGATGAGAGCGGACAGACGAGTGACCCGATGATGATGGGGGGGGGGGGGGGGGGGGGGGGGGCTGTTGCACAAGTTGGAGGAGAGGTGGATCAGAGGACAAGAGGAGGAATGGGGTTGGGGGGGGGGGCTCTGTAATGCGCAGAAACACAGCAAAGCAAGTACAGTGGGACGACGGGTGAGGCTCGGGGTGAGGAAGAAGGAGGGGGAGAGGGTAGAGTGGGTAATTACAGGGGCCCAGAGAGGAGAGGCCTGTAATCAGCCTGCCCTCAGGAAGGAATGCAGCTCATCTTCTCATGTAATTACTGCCATTTAAACGGCCCCAGCTTCCAAACACTCATCCCACTGTACTGCTCACCTATTCACAATATGTGCTCACGTACACACACAGCCAGACGCTCAATGACAGAGAAGGACAGATTTCAACAAGACTTCCAAATGGAGGAAGTGAGGTGGCAAAAGAAAGAGGGATACAGAGACAGACTGCAGACAATGTGTGTGTATGTAGTGTGTGTACCATAGTTAATGGCTGTGCAGACTGCAGGCCTCTGGAGGAGCCGGCACCATGTGAATACCCACCATGGCAACCAGCCACTCCGGGCAGGTTTGTGAAACTCTCATCAAGCAGCTGTGTAGACAGGCAGTGGCGCCTCACACTGCACACATACAGGCAGACTAGGGCAGGGGAGGACAACCAGTTTTTAAAGATTGATTCATGTAAATTGTTTAAACGGTAATTGAACGAGAGCTTGCATAGTAAGGGCTAAAAGATATATCGAAATCGCAATTTCAGACAACGCAATCATGTGATCACCAAAGCTGCAATTTTTTGCAGTACTCCTGACTGACCCAGGATCTGTTGTGTCAACTATATTACAAATTTGCAGGCAATTTGCATTTATTGAAGTGCTGGTGAACAGGTCAGCAATACAAAGCCTCTGTTTAGGAGTAGAAGTTGGAGTATCCCTTAAATAATGAAAAAAGATTCTTTATCATCAATATTAGATGATGAATAATGTGTTATGTGCTCTTGATCATTGATTTCCTTTCTGTTATCTATACTGTCAACATACTGAATACTGCACTGAAGCTTGATTTGAAGAAAATCATGAATCGAATTGAAATCGCAACTAGATCTTTTCCTAAAATCGTTCAGCCCTATTGTATAGCACAGTTTTTGCCATCTTATGGTGCATTTTTACAGAAAGCAGTCCGGTTAAGTATGCCTGGGTACGGTACACAATTACATATTTCCTTCGAGAGGGTGGTGAGCATACCAGGCCGACTCCAAAGTGTTGAGCCAGAAACGCTGCAGTTAGAGTGAGCAACTTTGACACTGCAATTACTATAATTAAAGTCACGGTGCCCCAAGTGCCTGAATCCTCAAACTGTGAAGTTGAGGTCCAGAGTGAAAAATTCCGAAAAACGTTTTTGTTGTCCTATCTGTGTAAACAAGAATCGCAGTTGTCAGGGATACGGGGATACGTGGCACAGTTCTCTTTCAGATAAAGGTTGCACGCGCATCCAGAAACAACAACAACAACAGCTATGGCCGACTACTGAGCAACACATGTGCTGCTAACTGTGCTAGGTTTGTTATCCCTCCTCCAACAAAATGTGGATTTGCTACGTCAATACTCTGACCTTGTCTTCACCGCAAAGCATTAGTGCGCAGATGCGTGTTGTAAGACAGCTGTTTCGCTACAAACCTACATCGCCATCTACTGGCCTGGCATTCACACTACCACGATTTCAGTCGTTTTCGCGGATCCGTGTGAACGCGCATCATTATCACACCGTCTCCGTGTCATAGAGTGATTTTGAAACCTTTCTGTTTCTGGTGACAACACTGTTATGTAAACAGGCCCTTTGTTTCCAGGGTTGTGCTGTTGTGATGTCATACAGTTATGGCACGACCCTCTCCTTGTGGCCCACATCCCCACCCTCAAGTGAAGGTACAAATCAAATCATTGTTTGACATTTCAGGGAACAGAAAAACTACAAACAAACCAAAACCAAGATATTTTCTTGGTGTGGGATTTAAAGGTTTACAAAGCTAACAGTTTTTTACGTGATGACATAAAAATGCACAAATATTCGGGACAAAATCAATTAGAAAAGATAGAAATGTTTGCAAATTAAATAGCAACCAAAAATAACTTAAAATTGATGGTATTGCGTTTGACACTGTTATATTGATGAATAACAGATTATTTATATACATGTAAATCATCATAATCAGTAAATGGTTCAGTATTTAAAATAATAATGATGGTAATAATAATAATAATAGCATTTAGCTTTTTAAACCTTTAAATCCCACACAAAGAAAATTTCAGTTCTTTTGGTTTGTTTGCAGTTTTTTCTGTATCCTTAAACATTGACAGAAACAAAAAATGAAGTGTTATGTTTCTTTTTAACACATTATATTTTCCTGAATTTATTTACCTCTGCCAAACAATTGAGCTGAGAGTTAAAGGGTTAAACAAAGAAATTACACATTATTCAGTGTTATTCAGTATGCAGTGTTTTCAAACAAGAATTACTGTCATTTGATTTTTACTAAATTCATTGCAAATACAGTAATCTTGGTGTTTTAACAACCAAATGCTGAGCTCTACATGTGTTACTGTTATCTATGATTTTGGTCCATGTTGCCCAGCTCTTAATCACACTCTTATACACAGGCCAATACACAGGAAGGAGAAGAGTCTGACTCTATCATATGAGTTTGACCTCCAAGTAATAGTTGTGACATTGGTCTGTAATTTCAAGAGGATAATAGGAAAACAACATAGTCTCACCCACTCTGTCTCCCCTCTCCCCCTTTCCCTCCGCACTTCTGCTAGTGATTGATAGTGCTGCTTGTGCACACCCGTGTTCCCATGCAGTAGGTGGTCGTCGGGGCACGCACAAACAGCACAGGGCCACTTTTTGATGGGCGATGATTAATGAGCTCGGCAGGGGGTGGCGCCCCCTAGCTGCGACGGTGCACACTTCCAGCCGGCACATAGCCATCACCCCCCTCTTGTCTATTCAAATGCATCAGCTTCAGCAGCAGCGGCGGCAGCGGCGGTGGGCTCGCAGCTTCAACACGAGCTCAAATCCTCTTAGCGCTCCCACTCTCGCAGTCACACTCACCCACACATTGAAAAACACAGGCGCAGATTCTCGCTCCGAGTGGGCCTTCCCCTCGCACACACACAGTGGGTAAATATAATCCACGCTCTGTCACAAACACTCCCTGGCTCTCACGGCTTGGATGTCGTGTGGGTCCTTGTGAAACAGCCAGAAAATCCTCCAACATTTGCCCGGTTATCAGGAAGAAACACCGACAGTCGGCCTGTCATCGGGCCGTATTTATGTTTGGAAGCATGCACTTAGATAACATGTTTACATATCTGCTTTTCTGTTTATTTCTCTCCTGGCATGTCCTCTAACTGGGCTGATTATGTGTCATTATAGCACCAAAGGTGTGGGTAAAAAAGAGACAGAAGGTGAGTCCTTTGAAAGAGAGTAGGTCACACTTCGCAATTAAAGGCTTTAAAGTAACACACCTCGCGGCTAAGAGAGCGGCTAACACTCCACGAGCAGATCTGTAAATGAGGTCTTGAGCGTATTTGCTGCATGTGTGTGCGTTCCTCCATGTGTGTCAACATATCCTGAGGCGTGCGCTCTCTCCTCCTGCCACCAGGACATGTTGGATGGACAAGCGAAGCATTTCTGTCACTCCGCATCTCCATCACCTGCTCGGCCTCCCCCCACCCCTCCGCCAATCTGCTTCCCAGCCTCCGTCACCTCCCTGCACTCTGTTTCTCACACACATGTACAGTGGAAAACAACTTTTAAAACCCTCTCTGCCTGTTCTTCACACTCACACAGGCTACATCTTCCTTTCTCGCACACCTTGCACAATCAATTATGTGCTGTTGCTTGTTTCCTGATAAAAACAGTGAAGGATTCACACTCTGCAGATATAGCCGCTCTGTAGGTGTCCTCATTCACATGTTAAAACCAATCAAAGGTGTGATGTTTCCACTGCTATTATTATCGACCAACACTCTGACAGCACGTCTTTGAAATAAACATGGTTATCTGTCTAATGTGACTGGTGTTGGGCAGATTTTTGGGTTTATAATTTTGTTTTTTATTAGTGTAGCCAGCTTTCCATCTGTGGCTTTTTGTCACAGCAAGGAGAGGTGTTTTCTTAACCTTGCTGTGCAGTTGGTTCCACCTGATTAATGTCTGTAATCTGGATGAATCTTGTCAAGCTCCAATCTACAAAGATTGTGTTTGACACAAATCAGCACAGTTCAATCAGCATCCTTTAGAGCGGGAAGATGTGGGAGCTACGAACAAGACAACAGCAGGAAGTGACTGTTCATACAGATTAGCATTGATGCTAACTGCTTAAAAGTACTGAACACTGAAAGCATTTCTTGATAGAATATTTCACTCCACCTCCGTCCTGTTTTGGCAAGAGATTGTTCGACAAAGTGGCTCACGTTTTGTAATTTACCCCATGGCAGTAGTTCCCTCTAGGCATGTGCTCAAAATATCGATACAGCAAAATATTGCCATGCACTCTTTGCTGATACATGTATCAATACGGATTCTACAGAATCAGTCTTAAATACTGTGACAGCTGTTGTCGATACACTTTGGTTGGTGTTATCAACGGCACAGTTCAAATGTCTAAAATCTTTAAGGACCTAAATTTAAGTGTCTTGAGTTATAGAACAATCGTTTTCTTTTTGCAATAAAAAATCAAATCTAAAGTTGTCAGGAATTTTGATAAAGGCGTAATAAATGTTCATAATTTACGCTTAATAGGATACGTATCGAATCGTAGCCTCAGTATTGGGATACATATCCTATCGTGAAATACCCAGCCCTAGTTCTTGCCTAGTACATTGTCTTAATGACCCATAATGAATGTGATTGATGGAATGATCATCCAATCACTCGTTGGGTATGCTTTTGAAAGGTTCTGCTCATTCCCAAACACAGGGCACAGGAGAGTTTTGGAGGTCATAAAGCAGTGTGAAGCCGGCAACAAGAAGGATTTGATCTAGGGTGACTAATCTCATACCATCGATTGCAATGTTGAGGGTTCAAGTCCAGCTCTGGCTATCACATGTCTATGTATCCTTGGGCAAAACATTTAGCCCCAAGTTGCTCTCGCTGCTGCATCAGTGGCATATAAATGAGTATAAAATGGGGCTGAGTGTGACTAAATGTGATACATAATAGAATACATAACATAATAGGAACAAAATTCAGCTCCTCACTGTCACAACAGACCAAGGGGCTGGCAGCTCTATTGTTGTTTCCTCTTTTTTGTTGTGAAGACAAAACTCCGCATATCGACATTAAAATACATACATTTGGCTTTATGTTAATGCTAATTACATCATCAATTAAAGAGAAGAGAATCCAAGCAGTCTCCTCACCTTATTGTTCCAGTCAATCACTGCACAGTCTAGGTTTGAGAATAAAATCGTTATCACTCTCCTCCTTCTCACTTAAAGCTCACATGAACTCACCCTGAGTTAACTTAAAATATTTAGGAGGGTTGCAGAAAAGTCAGGTAAAGTCTGGGTGAAATATTCTTCTGTTTGTGCAGCTTGCCTTTAAACTTTCAGGAAGTTTTAAGAAGTTGTGTGCATGTGTGACGCCTGGAGCTTTGGTCCCAGTGTTGTAGAAGAAATTGGAAGAAGACGTGACGGCAGCCATTTAATCCTCAAAGGTGCCTTTTGAATTCAGCCGAGACCAGCTGTTGATGCAGCCACACTGTCCGTGCCCTCTCAACTTAACTTTAGAATCAGGGGTGTCAAGGAGTGTGTGGTATGGGAAAAGATTGTATCACAATTGTTTTGTGTCAGTATCACATCTTGATTTTATCACAATTCTTTTTTACTTCATTTTTAACACATATTTGCAAAATTACCAACCAGAACCAAATTTACATCCATACATATTATTTTAGGTGCACAAAGACTGAACTAAGAATAAAAGGTTTTGCCTATTTCTGTAAAATACCCTAAAATGTTTCAGAAAAACTCATTCCCAAAACCTTTGAAAAACTTCAACCACTTAACCCTTTAACGCCTTTTGTATCATATTTGATACATACTTTTATGATACCTCTATCTAATCAATATGATCAACAAATTACTAAAAAAACATCTGAATACAATCAGATGAATGATAAAAATGTCCTCAAATGGATTATCAGTTGCCAAAAACACCTAATGTATCAAATGAGATACAAAAAATGTATATGTTAAATTTTATGGAAATTTTGATTTGTTAGGATTTCAGTTAGTGATAATTTCCTGCTTCTCATAGTCGATACCAATAACCAATAAGTTCATATTTTTATATTTAAAATAATGTTTTTGCATGTTGAAATCTTGATCCAACCACTGAGCTGTTAAGCTAAGCTTGCTGACCGGACTAACATTAGATGTCTATATGTCTGTGGTAAAACTTACGTGTAGTCTGTTCTTGTTTTGTGTTATGTTGTCAAGTTATGGATGTGTGTGGCAACTGCAGGGATGGGTACATCCAAGAAGAAGTGACGGCTTGGGAGGGTGTAACGTGCCTCCAAATTAACTTGTGAATACTCGGGCTCTCAATAACAGAAAATGGCTGGTCGTCAAGCGCTATGAACGCCATCACTTTGTTGTTAATGGCTTTAGCCTTTTCACTGTCTCTTAAAAAGTTTTTACAGTTTTCAAACGCATGCTGAATGGGGACATCCGCGCTCTGTGTTGTTGCGGCTGCTACGTCTTCTTTCAATACCACTCCGCCATAATGAAGACTTTTCAGGTGAGCTGTAAGATCTGTTGTGTTCAAACTTGAAGTCCTCTTTCTTCCTCTCAGAATTCTCGCCGAACAGGTTGTGTAAACAGCAATGCTGTTGTTATCTTTTGCCATTGAGAAAAACAACCACACTGGTGAAGCCATGTTCACTTTTGGTCTGGCAGAGACGGGGACAGGCTTGGGTTCCTCTAGCAAGGTGCGACAGATGACGTAACCAACGCGACATGGCTTGTTTTGGGGCTATGCTACCTGCAAACAATTTCTCCAATTAAAGTAATTTATTGGATCTTTTTATCGGATAAAATGTATGTATAGGGCTGATAAAAAAATGACGTTATTTTCCACCAAATCGGCCGATATTTTACCGATCCGATAAATATCGTGCATCCCTAATTTCAGTAGAAAGTAAAATAAACATTTCAGCTCCAAAAATTAGAATTATCTGGCTATAATTTGTTTTTTTTCAGGCATTAAAGGGTTAAATTCATTCAGTAAAAAAATGTTTCAGTTTGGGCTTCAAAGGCTGCAGTGGAAAAGAGCCTTCAAGTGTCATTAGTCAAACAGGCTGTTCTTTGGTACCAACCATCTGCATGTCGTGAGGTTTTTATGTGAAAAAGATGCCAATTTACCCGTCAGAGGGGGAACCTTGTTCCTGAGATAAAGCCTGCTAGTTATGGAGCCACCATGGTGAGTACAAAGGAGCGGGCTGCAGTGGAGACATGTGGAGCAGCTGTAGGTGCACGTCTTGGTGGTCGAATCAAAAAGTCCAAATCAAAACTTTGGAGGCTGGCATGAAAAAGTCTGTGACGGGGGTTTGGATCTATGTTGGTGCCAGCGGGACGTCATGTTTTACTTCCTTGCCTCCCAGCTTCCACGATGAAATGAAAATAATGGCTGCTAGTTTGTGAATTAATGACATTTCCTATTAAAAGATGACCAAAGCCACCCCCCTGTCAGCGCTCAGAAGGGCTGCTGATGCTGCGAGCATGTGCAGTCAGATGGGTGAACCGCATGACTCCTCGCACCCCGTCTGGCTTTGTTGATGTGAGAAGTGATGCTGCGTCGCTTCAACCTGCGCTCATGCACCGACACACACACACACAGCGGGACTGTCCCACTCACACATTAGCTGTTTTTCCGTCAAATCCTGCGTCGACATCCTGACACTTGCTTTTTTCAGCCCTTTCGTCTTCATCTTCTCCCTCCTTGTGGGATCCTTCTCCCTCCTCCTGTAGTGAGTTGTTTGTAGGGTGATGAAGAGGAGGTCAATCTGAATATCAATCACTCAGTGTAATTGTCCTTTAAGGGAGAGAAGGAGACGCTCTCTCCCTCCATCCATCTCTGCCTCTTTCCAACCTGTGTGTGTGTGTGTGATTACAGCTTCTCCACCTCAGGGGCTTTCTCACAAGAATGATGATAATGAGGTAGATTGAGTGAGGATGATGGATATGGTCAGCCCATCAATGTTACATAACGAGCGCTGATCACTCTATTCATTGGCCTTGTTTCCTCTGTCAGCGGCCGTGTTTTCTTATTTCCACTGTCTGTCCTCACAGCTGTTTGTCCTTAGCGGGCTCAGCCGACCGGTTGAGCTTCATAGCTGAGGGTTGTTTTCTCCGTGCCTGTGTGTTTGTGTTTAACTCTGGAGGATGTTATTTGAAGTGTACAGGAGACGCACAAAGTGCTTTGACTCCAGCAGGCAGAAAAAAAAGAGAAGGGCCTGGAGTCAGGAGAGGGGAGGGAGACAGAAGAGCACTCCTATGTCAGACACAAGAGGTGAGAATCTCCAGGGCTCAGAAATGAGGGGAAACTGCACTACCGGGAATGGCCACTTGAGGCTTGCTCCAAAAGTGAGCCACTTCTCATGACTCCTCATTTACTGTAAAAATAAAATAAAAGCTGCAAAAACTTAAAACTACAAGGTAACTCTTCTCTAGATTTTTAAATTTTGGGTCCAACTCTTGACTCTACGTTGTTTTTTTTTTTGCTTTGTTTTTTTATTTAAATAGAGGACAGTGCACATTAATGAACATAGGCATGCAAAGGTGCCAGATTATAGCCACAGGTCAATTTCCATCTGTAGTTCCCGGCAGGTTGATATAATGCATTTGCACAGGTATGTACAATCTTAAAATACATAAAGTACGTAAAACAACGGTAACAGGCGGCAGCAAGATGACAGATAAACATAACATGAAATTAACATTGAATTACAGGACACACATATACAACAACACAAATGATATGCTCAAGACAAACCATAACAAAGAGACCCTCGGGGTTAAAGTGCGTGAGTTGTTTAATGTGCAGTGTTAAAGTGCTGAAGTGCTAAAGTGCTGATATATTGCACATCATAATAAAAGTGCTAATGTTTGATTGCACACTTGCCCACACCAGTTGTATTGCACAGGTTGTGCATAAGCAGACCTGTTAAAGTACAGTATTGCACATGGTTAGCATGCATAGATGTAATCATGGATGCAAAATTGCACTTATACATAGAGGTATTTATGTTGTGACAAAGACTACTTAAAATTAAGACAACAAATTATCTTCTGTTGATGTAACTTTTAAATCAACTTTAATCTGCATTAAATTACTGGTAAACCCGGTTATTTATGACAGGGAGGACACTGCAAACTGGCCACAGGCTGGATTTCGAACCCGGGCCAGCAGAAGCATGTGGGTAGTGCCTGGGTGCTTACCACTCCACCAAACTAACATCCCAATATTGAAATATTTGATTATCATGTCCCAAATGTGTTTCCAGCCTGGTATGAGACACAAGCCCTTTTCAAAGTGCAACAAAAAGTACCATAATGAAGCTCCCTCATTGGTTCACCTTGAGACATTTAAATATCTTTAGTTATCAGAGGGTGTGCCCAAAAACCATTGGAGTTTAATTTGTGGGGAAAGTTGCAGCCCTAATTCACTGTGAGATATCGCTTTAGATGAGAGAGCAGGACACAGCACAGAGCTCCTACGGTGCTCCTGCGCCCTGCTGAGGGGTCCACGTGAATGTAAAGCATCAGGGGGCTGTAGATATCTAAAATAGGGTGCTTGTTTGGCAGAGTGGACCGCAACCCAGCACCTACCGTGAATGAAGCACCCAGCTGGGTTTCAGTTCCTACCTGAGGCCTGTTTGCTGTGTGTCATCCTTGCGAATCCTACCCGCTGTCTCTCTCTCTTGAAAATAAAGACAGAAAATTGCGTTAATGGTGCTTCAGCATTGCTTTCCTCACATAATTCCTCCTTTCCTGAAAGCTACATGCCGGTGAAACTATGTGTTACACACCCACTCCAGCGTTGGTACAGCTCTCACTGTCCCATATTTCATTCTGGCCCTAGATGAACCCACAATACATTTTTAAAGTAGCCTAAAAATCCACTCTCATGTTGGATTTTGATATGCCTTGAGTTTGGGGTGATGGTTAGCAGCTTCCTTTGAACAAGAAGATGTGTGGAGAGATTTTGATGATGTCTGTCAGCATCCAGTAGCAGGCTTTACGTTCGCCTCTGTGCCACTATTAAAGGATACGCCAACTTTTTTTTTTTCTTCGTGTCTTGCCTCACTCCAGAGTCCATGACAAGCAGATAGAAACCATTCTTTCAACTGTGCGTGCAGTAACAAGGAAGAGACGGGCAGAACTTGCCCATCGCTAATTAGCTTAGCTCAAACACTGGGAGTCAATGGGTAGTGTTAGCCTCCTTTGCCTACAGTCCTCAGACAAAGACTTCAGCAACTCGAAACAGTCCTGTGTGCTTGTCCTGACTATTTTCTACTATCACCGTATTATCTTCTTCTACTCATAAACAGAGGCTTTGTTTTGTTGATCTACTTCCGCAGTGGCTAGAAACGTGACGTTCGCAAATGAGTCGAATCTTTTAAACAGCTCTTTTCAGTAAACAATGAGACCCCATTCGCAGTTGTGAGTGAGCTGTTGTGAGAGCCATTCTCAAATGCAAATTGCCCGCAAAAGAATGGCTCTCTAACGAACAGCTCACTGACAACTGCGAATTGGTTCTCATCGTTTACTTTAAAGAGCTGTTCAAAAGACTCGACTCATTTGCAAACGTCACATCGCTAGCTCAAACAAATGCAGAAGTTGGTCAACAAAACAAAACCTCTGTTTACCAGTAGAAAATAATGTTACATAATGTGGTAAAAAAAAAACAAAGAGTCACAATAAGCACACAGAACCGTTTAGAGTAGCTGAAAAGTTTATCTGATGACTGTAGGCAGAGGCAGGCTAACACTACCCATTGACTCCCAGTGTTTGAGCTAACCTTACTAGCGTTGGACGAGCTCTTCCCTTGAGGTAAGACACGAAAAAAAAAGTTGGCATATCCCTTTAATAATTAAGGAAAGCATCCCAGAGAAAAGCCTTCACTTGGTTTTTGAGGTCTTCTCCCCTTCGGACCGAGATGACACAGAGGAAAAGGTGGCAACATTTTCTGGAAGTGGACCAGCAGTCCAATGGAGACAGTGTCCAGTAGTGTCTCCAACAATTCAGCCCAGAGAAGAATATATAAAGAGGGAGACTTTCAGAAGCACGACATTTCTGAAGAAAAGACTGTTGAAAACTACAATCTCTGATAATGTTAGCTTGGCTGGACACACACACAGGCTGACAAGAGGACAGCTGGGTAGAGATAGGACGTGGACTGAAAGCCAGTTGAAGAGCAGTGAAGGTCCACGTAAGACTACGCCACCTTGTGGACAATTTCAATGTGAAGGACCCATTGGAGAATAGTAGTGATGCTTTATTGATTAAAACTTACAGATCTGTTTTTAGCCACCAGACTGCAAAGCTGGCCAGAGAAGTTGTGACAGTCTGATGTTTGTTTTTGATCTCACAAGGCCCCTGATGTTACCAAAAACACCCCGACCCTGAGCCCTTTATAATATCTGTCTGTAGTTTGCTCCATCGAAGTCCTCTTCCATGCTCCCCTTTACCCCTCTCTGAGAGCCGTAGTGAGGGCACTGGAGGGGACAGTAATGACTAACTCTGGAGGTAATGATAAAGTACATACGCTTTAGACTCCACTCTGGCTACAGGCGCTGGGGCTAAGAAAATTACAGTTGTCCTTGTGTATGTGTGTGAGAAAGAGAGAGGGAGGGAGGGTGGAGAAAGACAGACGGAGGGCAGAAAGAACAACAGAGGCAGTCTCACAGTCAGACAAAGACAGACGCTGCTGTGATTCATTTTTCTCGCCGGTTATTACAGCGAGGCTTTCTGTGAGTTTGTGTGCACTGAGTTGTCTTTCTCATCTCCTGCTCTGACCCGTCTTTGGCTTGTTTCCCTCCATTCCCATGCTGTCACATCTGCTCTGTCTCTACTCAGTTTTACCTTATTTTATCACCACCATAACTGGACTTCTAAATATATGTAAACACGAGTGTGGGCAAGTGACTTTTCTGTGTGGTGTTTGCATGTTCTCCCTGTACATGTGTGGGTTCTCTCTGGGCACTCCAGCTTCCTCCCACAGACCAAAAACATGCTTATTAAGCCAACTGGTAACTCCAAATTGTCCTTACATATGTGAGCTTAAATGGTTGTCTGTTTCTCTATTTGGCCTGCAATCAGCTGGCAACCAGTTCAGGGTGTACCCCACCTCCCGCCCAATGTCAGCTGGGATATGCTCCAGCCCCTGTGGCCCTGAAAGTGATAACCGATGGATGGATGGATGGACATGAGTATGGTTGACATCCTTCTGTCGGGTTGGTCAGATAGTTGGTTGATAAACTCTTCTTCGACCAAAACCACACTGGCCAGACAATTCAACATCACAAAAAAGGTGCTTAGTCGATGTTTCAAGGGGCTAAAGAGAGAGCCCTGTATATTTTGTTTTGATTATCCTTTTGGATTGAAAATATCAATAATCATGATTAAATTATATACATATATCACTCTGTTTTGCTTATCATACGCTTTAATATGCAGCTGAGTGGCGACGAAATCAGGTTTAAAGTTTAATGACAGCTTTTGGTTCACAAAATTATAAAAAGATAAATTGAGGGAGTTGAAGGGATGTCCCCAGGTTTGTCAGTCTTTGTTCAGTCAATCAATCTTTATTTGTGTAGCACCAGTTCATAACAAGTGTCATCTCAAGGCAATTTACAATAGAGCAGGCTGAAGCCATACTCCTCACTTTATAGATACACCTATATGGATGTATACAAACACAATAAATATATTTATATATACACATACATACATCCAGAGATGTATCCATCCATCCATGCAGAGACAAAAGGACTAAGAATAAGAATTTATGATGGCAACAAACCCATGGACACCCAGATCATAAATCTGTCCTCATCTCATTTGTTGATTGATTGAATCTGAATATAGATTCAATCAATCAATCTTTATTTATATAGCACCGTATTTGTTTAATATAAGTTTATTAAAGGTAAGCCCTTGAGATGTGGCATTCTCATGTCTATGTCTGTGTTCTATTTTTGGCCAAAATGGCACATCACCACAACCTTAGACATAATAAATGCACCTTTAATTTGATAAATGCTTGAGATAAAAACATTATAATATTAATGAGTAATTGTTTTTGATAGTCCTGATCTTAATATACTGTAAATCAAAATATGCAGAATTGGGGTGACACGGTGGTGCAGCAGGTGGTGCACGTGCCTCACAGAAAGAAGGTTGCTGGTTTGATCCCCGGGTCGGTCATGGCCTTTCAGTGTGGTGTTTGCATGTTCTCCCCGTGTTTACATGTTCTCTCCGGGCACTCCGGCTTCCTCCCACAGACCAGCGTGCTTGTTAGGTTGATTGGTGACTCTGAATAGCCCTTGGGTATGAGTGTGAGCATTAATGGTTGACTGTCTCTCTTTGTGGCCCTGTGATTGGCTGGCGAACAGTTCAGGGTGTACTCCAGCTCTCACCCAATGTCAGCTGGGATAGGCTCCACCTTCCTGCAACCCCAAAAGCAGAACAGATGATGGATGGATATTTTGTTTCCCTGCTGCCGGTCTGCAGGTGGTTGATGACCTGGACTCTTTTGGTGAAAAAAGGGTGCACATCACCACCTACTGTTGCAGCTGTGGACACTCCTCACCTTGTGCTTAGAAACCAGGAGGTGAGTTGTGTGTCCTAACATTAGCTCAATTCAACACTCGGCCCCACAGACACCAAATGATGGGACACTTTTGGCGATGCTGGACGAGTTTACGTGAATAAAAGAGGGTGAGAATGCATTGTCTAAACATAGGTTGTCATTTAGCGTCAGCGTGCGTGTTTGTCGATGTGGGGAAGAATACCCAGCAGCAGCCTGTGTTTGCTCTCGAGCTGTCTGCTGTCTGTCATTAGAGTAATAAAAGACTTGCTGCGCTGCACGACGAGGAGTTATTGTCTTTAAGGTTCCTCCATTCCCCACAAATTGCCGGCTGCTGAGCTCTGATGGATGTTTGTATGCTGGCCCGAAAACACAGGTTCCACTTTAAACCCCCGGCTCTATTATCCCCAAAGAGAGAGAGAGAGGGTGTCTGTCTGTCTGTCTGCTTCCTCTGTCATCCAAAAGTGTTTTAATTAAACCGTGCCTCTCCACAAGCCTCAGAACACACACACACCCATATAGATAGAGAGAAAGGTTTTATCCAAATACACTGGGCTGTTCCTCGCCGTCTGTCTCCATCTGAACCTCCGTCTCTCCCTCCACTCGTCTGTCTTCCTCTCTCTCACACTCATCGCGCCTGAAGAGTGACAGGCTGTGTTTTTCAGCCGATGTTTGAACACCGAGCGATCAATGCCGGACAAAAGAAAAGAGCGGGGTGAGGTGGGGTAGGAGCGGGGCGACACAATTGGTTATTGACAGTGGATTCAAAGTCTGAAAGAGTGGAGGGCGACAACTCAGGGGGACGTGAGGAGGGAGGGGGGGCAGGCAGGATCTTGACTGTGATTCATCCTGATCACAGCGGAGCAGCACTTTGAGCTGAGTTTACTTTCATTACTCAGACTGATTTGTGTTTAGCTGCACGTGTACCTGCTCGCTCTGTTGTGTGTGTTTAATTGAGCGCATGTAAGTGACAGGAAGAGCTGATGCCTGCGGGGTGTAACCTGTGGGAGCAGAGGCAAGTGCAAGTGCCTGGAGTGGGTGCATCTGTTTGTTGTTGGTTCTTTGTATTAACTTAAAGGTGTGCGCCACTTTACATATCCAACAGATGAAGTACTAATTAGGGCTGGGAGAATATCCATTTTAAAAAATATATAAAACTAGAAAGCACAAACCTCCACCAAGGTAGCTTACATGTTGCTGTTACATCTATAAGCAATAGCTCCATGATAAAGTTGGCATGATAATATGATTCCTTGACCCTGAAAACGCACACCTAGCACTCAGAATCATGTTGATATCATTATAAGTTAGGCAGTTACTGAGCAAAAATGATTGTTCTCTAATACCCCTTTCACACTGGCCAAAAAACCTGTTTAAACCCGGTAACAATCAGCTCCTGTTGGCAGTTTGAAAGGGTTAAATCGGCATTTCAACCCGGGTCGACTGACCCTGCAAGCAACACGGGTTTTTTTCAGCTCACCTCCAATCGGCTTCAGTGGGAACATCACACCGGGGTCAACCCGCTAATTTATGGATGACGTCGGCGTAATGTGCCCACGGCATAACATCGCGCCTGTCTCCTCCGTCTGTAACTTACGTGACTCTTTGCCGTCTCAGCAACAAATTCCATCCGCCTTCGTATCATCAGTGCTGAGTTTGTACCTTTTTTAAGAGGGACAAAAGTACAAAGTACAGAAAACCGTGTCCTCGTCTTCCATAATCCTTTCCATTTTTTACGTAGTCGTGTGTCGTCGTGCTGATGATGTCATCAATGTGATGAAATCAGCTTAATGCGCCAGAGGAAAAACACAGCCACGCTGCTCATCTGCTGCCGATTAGACCAGGGCCTGCTGGCAGTGGGAAAGGAGTCACTTGTCAATTGTTAACAAGTTAACCTGCGTTGAAAAAAACAGCGTTAACCCACTAATTTTAGTGTGAAAGCGGTATAATGGTTGTTATCTGGATCACCACCAAAATCTGATCATTTCTAGGCTGTTCCAGGCTGTTCTGTCTTCATAACAAACTTCTATCTAAATCAGCCTTGATCAATGTGACGGCAACGTGGTCACAACTTGGACCAGAGTCTGCCATTTTGTAAGGTCTGTTCTATTTTCTTTATTTTGTTTTGTTTTATCTACTTTATTTTACTTGAGGCACTTTGTGCATAACTTTTGAAAGATATGTCAGCCAAATTACCCATAATTATTATGTCTCTGACGTTAATCAAATGTCAGACACTCAATGTTCTTCTGAAAACTTCAAAAAATGAAAAAGCAAAACACTAAAACTTCTTACTGCATAAATATTCAACATCACATTGTTTTGTCACTTTGGCAGTAATAAAACTTCGATTTCAAAAGTATTTGGAAGGATTTTTAGAGTTTGGCTTAAAAAATGAGCAGAACAAAAAGGACACGTCTGTTGGAGTCGATGGTTTGCAGTTTGTCACCTACACTGACAGACGCCCCAGGCTGACCCGTCTATACGTCCATTCATCTCATTGCACTTTGAGTCTCCATGTCAGGACAAACTTTTGGCTGTATTCTTGAGATCTAGGCTAAATTAAAAAGATTTATAAACCACCTCAACATATGCCTGGATGTATTTGTATTTGTGGAAAAATTATCAATTGATCCATAAAAGGCACATGACACTGAAGTCTTTGCCAATAACTCAATAAATATTCTACAGATTTAATAATATTTCTGAGGTTTGTCATGGCACCATTTGTCAGCAGAGCGAGATAGAGCAGTTTTCCACATTTCTGACAATAACTTACTGAACAATGTTGGAAATGTCTTTGTGAAAGTTTGTGCCCTTGGGGCACTTCTAGTTCACTTTGAGATCTCGTGGTCTAGAGTAGACAGCTTGGTTTTTTTTTCATGTGCTTTTGGTCAATGAAAAACATCATATTCATTAACATTATGTTGCATTGTAGCAGATGATTGGTGTCAGTCTCAGTGTCAGAATACAAAAATATAGTTAATAATATCAATATGGTGTCGATTCCAATTATAGTATTGATTATTGGTTACCAAATTTCCCCAAAGGGAATCATAAAGTATTCTATCTATCTATCTATCTATCTATCTATCTATCTATCTATCTATCTATCTATCTATCTAACTGTCTATCTATCTATCTATCTATCTATCTATCTATCTATCTATCTATCTATCTATCTATCTATCTATCTATCTATCTATCTATCTATCTATCTATCTATCTATCTATCTATCCATTTAAATAAAAGTCTGGTATCGCCACGGGCTCACTACAGTCTTGAGTAAGTAAATAAAACATTCAGATGGTGAGAGTCTTGATGAGAGTGGTTCCTGCAGAAGACTACGCTTGTGTTGTGCACTGTAGATGGTCTGGAGCGATCCAGAGACAGATTAAGTCTGACGGTTTCGTCCTGGATGTCTGCTGGGCCTGAAGCAGCTGTTGCCCTTTCTGCCAGTCCTGTGGCCGTAGCCCTGCCAGACTCCGGGCTGGGGCCACCACTCCGGCCTCTTCTGCCCCAACCGGCCCTTTAAAGGTGGAATAAATTTGGGTCAAAACATGGCACTGTCTCCCCTGTGCACCTGAGGACTGTGCAGCCTCTTGACTCCCATGAATCCCTGCAGGCATTGATTTGAATGGTGTCACAACTTTTCCTTTCCTGGTGCTCCGCTCTGCTCTCTGCTCTCTGCTCTCTCCCCCGATGTCTCAGACAGTCTGATGGGGGGAACAGGGGGAGATGAGGGGCGGGGAAGTGCTCTCTTTCCTAAAATAGGAGATCTTTCTAAGTAGATTCTCTTGTTCCTGTTCTTGGAATAAATGATTTGGTTGTGCTCTTGAAAATTCCAGACTACACAATAGCTTGTTTCTGCTCCGTCTGTCGTCACACCTTTTATACACTTCATGCAAAGAAAGATTCTGACACAGAGCCACTCTGCATTTGGATTAGAGTACAAATGCTTTATCCTGCACTTAAGGGTATAATACGTAGAATTTTATTATTCCTTTTTTTTGGACGAATTAATGAAAACAGGCAGAAGGTTCCAGTCCAGCTCTGACTATAGCATGTCGATGTGTCTTTGAACAGAAGACTCAAGCCAAAGTTGCTCCTCCAAATGTAAAAGGTAGAGCATGGATGTGTTAGCTTATACTGATGGATACCTTTCATAAATGCTTACATAGAAACTTCAACCATCGGTGAGTGAAGATGTGAATGCGGTGTAAAAGTGCTTTGGGTAGTCAGATAGACAGAAGTGCTTTACAGTACAAGCTTTAACTGTTACCATTTACTAAAGTTTTGAAGTATCAAACAGTCTGACAGCACTGACATCTTTGTGCTCAGCCTTTCTAACATCAAGATGGACTTCAGTGTAAAAATGATTTGACCTTGAGCAGACACAGAGGCTGATTTTTCTCACGAAAAGTTAAAACCTGACAGATAAAATGTTTCTGTCGAAGATCTGCTGCATTAAAAGGTTATAAGTGAATGTTATTACAGGAGAATCCGGAGGAGAGAAATGTTTCCCACTGAACTGATTTACACATTCATGCAAGGCTGATGTTGATTTATCAATCAGTCAGTCAATCAATCTTTATTTGTTAAGGGACAATTCATAATAAGTGTTATCTCAATACACTTTGCAATAGAGCAGGCTGAAGACAAACTCTTCATTGTATAGATACACATTTATATATACTATATATACACACACACATACATGTACATACATCCAAACCCAACATGAATCCATCATGAACACAGTACTGGGCCAACCTACAGTGCAGTGGATCTATCTACACTGAAGAGGCTTTCATATATAGTCTGTTAGGGGTCGGGTTGCAAAGGGTTGGAATATTTTAGGTAAATTTCCAGAAACTTTTCAGAAACTTTCCATTGGAAGTTAAGCTGGGGAATTTTGGAAATATTCTAAATTGGGAACTTTCCGTGTTAATTTAGGAGCATTGTGAGATTTATTGGAATCAACTGTACACTGTGGATAATTTAAACAAAACTTATCATATCCAAACATAAAAATTAACATTTTGTTTTGTCATAGGCTGACATTCATGCAAAATGATACAATTAAAAAACAAGTCTTGTGCTCTGGGCTCAGAAATGTGGCCTCAGTAGTCCAGATTTGTAAATTCAAGGTTTATTCCTGCTTAGTCCCATAAATTTAATTCCCATGGATAATTTCCAACTTTTAGAATTCCAAAGCCATATCACAGGAGCCTTTGCAACCCTGTTAATGCCTTCTAATAACGCTGCCATACTGCGCTTGCTATTTCAACTGAACTTTAGCTCAACCTCCTTACTGACAGAGAGGCCGTGTTTAGGCTAGACTCTGCATTTCCATAACCGGAAATTCTCAATAAATCCTCAATAAAAGAAAAGTGGGCGAGATATAAAAATAAACCACTCCCTCACAGTAAGAACCAGGCTGCAAATTTATTTATAAAGGCCACAAAAAAAACATATTTTCCCACTGACAACCTTTAAGATGTCAGGCGACTGCAGCCAGCTCCGAGTGGACATTCAGGGTACTACAGCTTTTGGCACTTTGGCATCGGCCTCCATTTATTGTCTAATTATTTTTTGTCATAGTTTAAGTCAACAACCTATTTTTCCCCTGATGAAAACTAGACAGTAACTAATATAAAACAAGTGCACATGGACAAAAACTAAATTAACCTACATTTTCATCAACACATAAAAACTAGACTAAAATGTTTGACAGAGACTTAATCCAATCAGACCTAATTTGGTCATGTAGAAAGTAGGGACAAGTTAGGAATATATCCAATCACAGCTACTTTGGTTGTGTGGAAAGGTTGGATGAGTTAAGAGGGACATCCAATCACAACTGCCTTAGCTTCGTGGTGGTGAGATAAGTCGAGGAGCGATCCAATCAGAGCTACTCTCTTTACGAATTGATATATTCATGTAGAGCAGGTTCACTGTTTGTTGTCAGTTCTGGTATTGTAACTGAGATGCTCTGCCAGGTAGCCTAAATAAAGGTGACTGCATTTCACACAAAAGTTAAATTTGTTTCCGTTAATTTATACATTCAGACTTTATGAGCATTCAGTAAAGGGTTATTAGAGGTTTCATTTTATCCAAGTGTAAAACATGACTTCAGAAATTCAAGGAAACATTAAAAAATGCCTTACCCCTTACACGTCATGTTTTTGTTGACTAAATTTACAGCAGATTTGGTCAACTAAAATTTTATGAAATTTCATCAACTAAAACTAGACTAAAATGTAAACAATTTAGATGACTAAATTATGACTAAAACTAAAGGATATTTAAGGCAAAAGACTATCACTAAAACTAAATTGAAACGTGCTGTCCAAATTAACACTGGATTGCACAGATAACGGATGGATGGAATTTTAATGCAACTACATCTCTGTTCGAGTCATTTTGCACATGTGTTTGCACCTCCACTCCAGCACAGACTGTGAATTTTTGATATTTCGGAGACAGTAACTCGAGCTGAGCTGCGTTTTAAAGTGCACCAAGTGCACCTGGCTGGGTACACCTGTTGTCTGTAGGCATCATCCCCGGCTGTAGCTGCCCCTGTCAGTCCTCAGGCTCCTCTCTGGTCTTCCATTTAATGCTCATCGAATACGGATCATTTTTGTGTGCAGGGTTAAGCTTTTCATCGGAGGGTCAGACCCATGAAGAATTTATCAGAGCTGGATTTCCAAAGAGAGAGCCATAAAGTGAACATAAAAGTTTGATAGTAGATGTTGTTGATAGAGATCCTGCTGACTTATTGTGGCTTTTGTAACACACCTAAACAAAGTGAGTCCGCTGTGTGTACAGATGTCAGGTCGATCATACTCTCAGCTGTGCTCCAGCCATGGCAGAGGATACTGCTGTCCCATTGTTTTAGAAGTGTTATGTCACAAACTTCGCTCCAGTCAGACTACAGCTTCAGTGTTTTGCTCCAGTAGAATAAAAAATACATTCATGTTGATGGGTACACATGAGTTTTGACAAGATTGCATCATGGTCTGCAGCTTCTGCAGTCCTGTAAACAGAAAAAGTCTGACTGATACAGAATTCTTAAGCCGATGTCGGTGCAGACATCTGTAGGAAATAACCAAAAAGCAGAGGTTAGGTCATGTTTTGAAAAATTGGTGTCATAATAGATTTATTTCTTTAAACAGAAAATCACCTCACAAGGAATAGATTAGGGGACGATTGCAGCATCAAATCAAAAAAATCAAAAAATGAAAACATCACTGAAAAACAGGAGAGTTATCGAAGTCATACAGCATGGATTGATTTAGAGATATTATGACAGAACTGTCTGAGCAGTCAGTAGTGGGGAGTCCAGGGGCCACATGAGGCCCTTCCTCTCGCACAGTTTCAAATTTCCATAAATTGCAAACATGAAGATGACAATCTGCCATGTGTTTCAGTCTCTGCAGTTCTATGTATAAAGGCAAGATGCATTACAAACATAAAAATGGGCAGCATTTTTATAATTGTCCGACTTAATGATGAATTAATAGATGTGGTTTGTTGTAATGGTTTTTGTAAAGGTCAAATAGACAGTCAAAAAACCTTTAATAATCAGTTGTTGATTAAATGAAAGAAAAGCCTTAATTTGTTTTTGACATATATATTTATATTTTATGTGCATGATTTGGACTGATGTTGGTTTAAAAATAATCAAGCCTATAAAGTTTGGAAATAAAACCAATGTATAGTATTTTTTAAAGCCAACTTATGAAAAGCATTTTTTTCTTTTTTTTTACACTAAGTGGTATGTGTGAGTACTTGAAACTGCACAAAAAATATTAATGCATGAAAATAATAGTCACTGCTAAACACTGACAAACCCCAGGATGTAATAATCCAAAATAAAATAAATCTACTTTGCATATAGTAAATGTCCTTTTTTATTATTGTTGTTTTTTTTTCATGTAAATACATGGTGACATCATGACTAAAAACTGACATTTAAAAGGTTAAAATACATAAAAGGTTCATGAATATTTGATTTGTTTTATTTGGACTGATGGTTTGATAAAGGGCAGCACTGTGGTACAGCAGGTGGTGCACGTGCCTCACAGAAAGAAGGTTGCTGGTTCGATCCCCGTGTCGGTCAGGGCCTCTCTGTGTGGAGTTTGTATGTTCTCCTTGTGCATGCATGGGTTCTCTGCCAGCACTCCGGCTTCCTCCCACAGACCAAAAACATGTTTGTTAGGTTGATTGGTGACTCCAAATTGCCCTTAGTTTTGAATGTGAGCATGAACAGTCCTTCTCTCTATGTGGCCATGTGATTGTCTGGCGACCGGTGCAGGTTATACCCTGCCTCTCGCCAAATGTCAGCTGGGATAGGCTTCAGCTTCCCGCGACCCCAAAAGGGATAAGCGGTATAGATAATGGATGGATGGATGAAAAAGTCAACAAAAAAATTTATAAGTAAAGTTAATGTTTAATGTTTTTATATTTACCATAATAAAGCACATTTTATGCTCTGAGCTGCATCAGTGTAACTAAAATTAGAACAGCCCCTCAGGGCTAATTAGCCACCATCGTAGCTGATAAGTTAAGTGCACCACAAACAAATGCATGTGTTTTAACTGCTGATGGCAGTTTTACAAAAATCATTGATGCCAGGGCACCACCCCCCCCCCCACAGCTCTGACCACAGACGGTTGGAGGAAAGTTAACAGACAACTTGATCTCCTTCTGCTCTTTGACTAGTAAACTAGCCTGTAGCTCAGCATTGATTTACTGACCGAGATCTGTCCAACACTTTCAGTCAGAGTCTGAGGTCAGAAAAATCATGTCCTTCATGCCCAGGGAAGCTCTCTGCAGCAGAGCCAGTAGGAATATGTCATACAGAAAATGTCAGGGAATAATGTGCGATCAACAGGACCTGTCTGCGGAAGGTCAGCCGCTCTCGTCTCCCGCTGAGAGGCACGGACTCTCCCAGAGAGACCGGAGCGGGACGCCTGCATTCACCTGATTGCCGTTCAGACACAGAGAGGGAAAATGTCACCCAGGCCCCTCGCATACAGTGCAAACTGTCAACACCTTAAATGTCCCCTTGAAATACACAAACAGGGCGGCTGTAATCTGTACAGTAAGGCGCAGCTGACAAACAGCTACAAATGCCCTCGAGCTGGACCGAGACAAACAAGACGAGCTGTCACACACACACACAAACGCCCTCTGGATATGTGGGAAAGTCTGCACTGAGAGGCACACCATCTTTCTTTCCAGGGCAACACAGAAACACAGCAATAAGGAACTTTTATTTCACAACAAAAAATGTAAAAATGTAGTCTGTTTTGGCTTGTTAGCGCCCCAGTTGTTCATTTTTCTGTTTTTGTTCCCAGTTTGTGATCTGGGTTGCTATGTGGGAGGCTGTCTCTTCCTGTTGCGAGTGATAATGATCCTTAATACAGCAAACAGTCACAAAATAAATACATAATCATACAGAGGAAGAACAAAGAAATATGAAAAAGAAAGAAAAACCACATAAAAAACAGAATCAGAAATAGTCTTAATATTGGCCTCAAAATATACAAAAATAGAAAGCACTCGGAGAGCATAAACCTCTGCCAAGGTAGCTGTTACATCTATAAGCAATAGCTCCACGATAAAGTTACCGTCATAATATGATTTCTTGATTCTGAAAACCCACACCTAGCACTCAGAATCATGTTGATATCATTATTAGTTAGACAGTTATTGAGCAAAAATGATTGTTCACTAATGGCGGTTACCTGGATCACCACTTAAATCTACTACTGTAGTACTGTCCAGTACTTTTTACATAACGTTGCTAACAAACAAACAGATATATGCTGGCAAAAACAAAACCTCCTTTTCGGAGGTAACTAAAATTGTTCTGAGCACACAAACCTTCGCCAAGGTTTTACCTCCACTGTTGGACAAGTTACTGTCAAACTATAAAAAAAATTTGCCCTGTCTCACACTGTTAACAAATCCTTAAAAATACCCTGATAGGGATTTGGATCAACACCACAATCTAAAATTCATCAAAATCAGGAAATACAAATGTGTTATTTTTATGGACATGTTTAAATAGTGCAGCTGGCATATCATAAAAGAGCCCTTGTGACATTGAAGACTTTGCTTATGTGGGTTTGACTGTTATTGTTTCTGTGTTGAAAATGTTTTTTGGCTGATATTTACCTCCCCTAAAATTTAGTTATCAATATTTTTGGTTGGCAAAGTAAGATAAATACTTCCAAGTCACTCTTAAATTGGCACAAACATGTAAAGATAAAAACCATCCAATCACATAACAAGCAGCAATTAATAAAAATGCTTATTAGTGTGAAAAAACATAATTATACGTCTGAATTTTTATAATTGTAACTCCAGCTCAAAAAGTCTTTTTAAGCATGTGGCAATCTTTTTACCAAACATATTTGTCATCATGAAATCACAGAGGTTTAGGATGCCTATTGCAAGAGTCCAACCTTTAGGAAGAAGAGCTAAAGACCTTCGGTAATGATTTTACAGTGAGGACAAAGTTCATGCCCCGCCACAGAGCAGCCATCCAAACACTGATCCAGACTCACTGTGACGCTCCAGTGCGTCTCCAGCCGTCACTTTAACTCAGGTCTCTCCGCTGAAGGACAGTCATCTTAATCGCTTTTTTTTCTCTACAGAGAGCACAGACTACAGCGAGGCCGAGACCCTCCCCGACTCCTACCCATCAGCCCCGGCAGAACCTCTCCCAGAATTCCTGCTGGAGCCGGAGGACGCGTTCATCGTGAAGAACCGACCGGTCCAGCTGCGGTGCCGAGCTTCACCGGCCACTCAGATCTACTTCAAATGTAACGGAGAGTGGGTGAACCAGAACGACCACGTCACCAGAGAGAGCTTGGACCAGAACACAGGTAGTCCTCACGCCAGCTTCAGTAAACAGCTTTAGTAGACCAGCTTTTGCCTGTGGCCCTCATTATTTCAATCTAGTGGAGTATTTTTTTAATTACCAGTGATCCTGGCGCTCCTCTGATTTCTTTGATGCTTCCATTTACATTGGAACTGGGAAGAGGGGAGTGGGAATTACGTCATATCCGAGTTATCAGCCATTGTTAGCACGCCCTGCTGTGTAGTTCGCACATCCCACATGAAGAATGTTAACAACACTACAGCAGCATTTACATATAAATGCATCGAACAATACCATGTATACGGCTGATTTAGTGCAACAAACACAAGTCAGAAGTGCTAATAAACAGAATATTACAGGAGCTTAATAACTATTTACACCAGGGGCAGCCGTCTTCGATTGTCAACTCGGGTCGGTGAGGATTCGCCAACTTCCCAGTAAGAAATTCCGACCTCAGGGGTGTTCCAGTTGGATTTTCCCACTTGGAACTCAGAAATCACAACTTCCAAGTACAACTGGAACGCAACACAAGACCCTTTCATTCTCCAAACACCTTCATAGTTGGGGAGGTTGTGCCAGAAAGTCCAACCTTGGTTTGATAAAACAGCTGTTTATCCATGCGTATGCATTATATAAACAGAGTTAAGTTAAAATGAGGGATAGTCATGTGACTCTGAGTTTTAAGATTTTTTTAATCATGATTTACTTTCACCACTCCTTTGTTGTTGGTGGTGCAGACTGCCACTTGAGAGAGCGTTGTTAGCAAGGAAAAGTGGAAGACATTATAAGAAGAAAGCTGATGATTTTGATCCCTTGGACTAGTTGGAACCAGTTCTCACCTGGAGCCAGTTTCCGATTCTCATCCCTAATTATGAAAAAAGAAAACAATTTAGTAGCCAAAATCTGTGTCAGCGCTTCAAATCAGAAAAGTAAATCTGTGTTGGCCAATTGAAGTGCGGTTATTGCATCTCTTATTTATTCACCAACAAATTACTTATAAACCTGTGATACAATCAGTCCTAACATGTGCCTTTGAAAGGATACTACCCCTGAATTGGGACTCAGCTACAATAACATAGGCAAGGCAAGGCAAGTTTATTTGTAGAGCACAATCCGTACACAAGGTTATTCAAAGTGCTTTACAGAACAAGAAAAATGCATTAAAATCACAATACAAAATAAAAACAAAAATAATCTGATTCTAATTCTGAGCAAAGAAAATCCTTTTTTTTTTTTTGGCCAAACTGTACGTCAGCACTTCAGATCAGGAAAGTAAATCTGTACTGGCTAACTGAAGTGCAGTTATTGCACCTGTAATTTCTACACTAACCTATGACTAATAAATCTGTGATAAAATAAGTCCTTGAAGGAAAGATTTACCCCTGAATTGGGACACAGCCACAATAACAAGAAGGTTGTTTTTTGGGTCTTAGTTTAAAGCCAATGATTTTGAGTCCTTAGACTAGTTGGAACCAGTTGTCACCAAGAACAATTTTCTGATTCTCATCCCTAATTATGTAAAAAGAAAATAATTTACTAGCCAAAATCTGTACCAGCGCTCAGATCAGAAAAGTAAATCTGTATCAGCCAATTGAAGTGCAGTTAGTGTATCTCTAATATTTACACTAACAGGGGGGTATCATAAACACATCTACAAACACATTGTGATGTCACCTTGTACTCCACAGACATAAACATCGTCCTCAATTACAAACATCATTTCCAACTACATAATCCATTAGCTCCCGTTGGATTTTATGTGCATGCTAACTGTTTCTGGCCTGCAGCCAATGCATTATTTATATGCACTGTGAAAAACACACCCCTCTAATCTCTCTTGCTCTCTCTCACCCTGCACAGGCCTGGTGGTGCGGGAGGTGGATATCTCCGTGTCAAGGACTCAGGTGGAGGAGCTGTTTGGGTTGGAGGACTACTGGTGCCAGTGTGTGGCCTGGAGCTCTGCTGGCACCACCAAGAGCAACCGCGCCTACGTCCGCATTGCATGTGAGTACACTGAGGCCGTGTGTTGATGTTAGTGCGGGTGCATGAGGGAGGAGTGACAGCAGAAGGGCAAATGTCTCCAGCTTTTTGCTTGTCATATGTGTCAGATTAAGTGTATATGCAAATAGATTTGTTGTCGCGCTCCGTCATCGTCCCCCCTTGGTAATGTGAGTGTCGCAGTGTGATTGACACTCGGCGTGTTTATGAGGGAATGAAGCCGAAAAACCACGACACAGTGACAGAAGCTTTTAGGGGGCTTTGCCTGGCGTGTGTGTGAGCGTGTGGGAGTGTGAGTGAGGCAGTGTCACTTAGATAAACAGAGTGTCAGCGCTGTCACGGGGCACCCTTCACTTACTGCTGACTCCCTCTGTGTCACCCCTCTGCAGACCTGAGGAAGAACTTTGAGCAGGAGCCGCTGGGGAGGGAGGTGCGGCTCGAGCAGGAGGTGCTGTTGCAGTGTCGCCCCCCGGAGGGCATGCCAGCTGCAGAGGTAGATCTCACACTTATCTCCTTTTTTTCTTTTTTTACAGCTTTTTATCACTTTGGAGCTCACATTTCAGTTTTTTCTCTAAGGGGTATACTATCTCTGAAAAATTAAAGGAGAGCATTTGTTACAACAGACATTTAAGTCATTAAAGAAAGACTGTTCAAAGCTAAAACTCCATAAAAAACTCACTGCGTTGCCATTTTTTATTTTAAAAAAAGCAGTTTTTACATCATAAAAGGTTGTTAAGGAGTTGTGTTGCTAAAGGTATAGGCACTTATTCTCTAATATCTTTTCAAAATTTTCCTAAGAACAAACCTCAGAGCAAAAAACAGTGATGAATGTCAGAATCTTCTTGAAAACTGTATGAAAAATGTTTAAGTAAATCTTTGTTTCCAAGAGCAGTAGGTGAATGAAGCCTGTGAACCATAGCTGCATCCCAATTTAGGGGTAGCATGCTATGAAAACCCAGCTTTTAATACATTTTCACTTATATCTCCAAACTCATTATCGCAATACAGATATTTTTTGTCAAGAGCAAAAAGCCTCCACTTTACTAAAAGTGAACTGTTCCTTTCGTGGTGATGTTTTATTTGTGTTACAAACAGATATGAAGCAAGAAAAACAAAATTTATTCTTTAATAAAGTAATTTTTGACTTATAAATGTAGACATTCAGTGGTGGTGAGGTCCAGAACACAGTTGTTGTATACTTGTTGGTTCTGCCAATATTTCAGCTGATAAATTGGATATATATCACCAATATGTACAGCCAAAATATCGTCTTTGAATATCTACAAAATGTTCCTATCTGCCAATATTGATGTTGTTTAGATAATATCATGCATCCCTAATACCTGTTTCTTTTCTGTTCTTAATACCAAGATTAAGGCCTCAAAAGGGGGGCAGCAAACTAACTTATAATGTTGTCGTGTCCTATTTTCATATTTTTTAATCTGTTGTGCAAGATCGTTCATATTTTGCATATCTGGAGCAGAAGGGTCAAAACTTGACAGTTGGTATAAAATGTACCTACTTCTTTCTATTGTACATCCCAATCCAGGACATGCTCACAGTTTGTTAAATTCCCGGCCCAATTGACAGATTTTTTTTTTTCGATTCAACATTTTTATTTTTTTTTCTTTTCTTTACAGATTCACAACCAGTGTGCAGAGCAACACAATATTAACAAGTCTGAGTCAACATTTTAAGAGAGATAAACCAAAACTGATCATGACAAACAGAAAACACAAATAAATAAATATAGAAATAAAATAATAAATAAAATAAAATCAATAAATAATAAATAAATGAAAACTTTAATAAATAAAACTTATTATAAAGTAATATTCATGAAAAAAGCAAATAGTGTAGAATGATAATAAGATCAATCATTTCCAGATAAGGGGACCATACTTTCATGAAGAGATCTAAATTTTTATTGATCTTGAACCAATTGACAGATTTTTTATTTATTATAATCAAAGCATGTGTAACTTTTGCATTTAAATCCTGTCATAGGGCTTTCGTAGCTTTTCAGACATGTTATTACAGTTTGTCTTTACCGATAGTTGGTCCAAATTAAGTTTTTATTATACAGAAATGAAACATAACCCTGATCCTCCATGACGCTCAGCAAAGGGCGAGATGCTGAAGTCCTAAACCAAAGATTTAAGCCTGACAAACAACCATAAAGAAGAAACACCCTCAAAGATAAAGCCATCAAAAATAAAATGCTGTGGTTTAAGTAAACAAGACAAAAATGGCTGTGATTAAATCGACTTTATGTCTTGTATGACTGCCCTGTAATATATCCTAAAGGGTTTATTATTTCTCTCATAAAAGATCTAAACAATATATTCAAAATAAGAACAAGTTATTCATAAAAGTCCATTACTTTATCGCACAAATAAAAAGGCTTCTTTTTCGAGGTTAAATATTAAAGGGCATACAGGCCTTATAGCATGAAAAGTTCAAGCTTTCAGGGAGAGATTAACTGGAATATCTGAAGGTGTTTCATGAAACAGAACTCTTTGTAAGGAGGGCGTGTTGGAAATAAATGAAGGATCCTCATGAAACGAAGCCAGAAAGAAGCAAAACGTAACAATCAAATATTGGCAGTGACTGATCACCCCCACATGGATCATCACAGTGGGTGGTGATGGCTCAATTCCCCGCTGGTTTATCGTGTTTACTGAATGAATCCGTGTGTGAGTGTGAGTAAGGCTGTTTCATGTTTATGCATACACACCTGCTAATTTTTTCGCTGTTTCGTGTGGGGAGAAATCTGCCAACAGAATAAAAGTCCATCTCTGAAAATCACTCAAACTCAGGATGTTTTTGAGACTTTCCTCTGAAGCCTTGGCAGCTGTAACTTTTCAGACTCAGATTTTTGCAGTTTTATCAGCTGGTACCTGGTTTTCAGGTGGAAGATCTGAATGGTGTGTTTCTGTGTCCCTCTTCAGGTGGACTGGCTGAAGAATGAAGACCTCATAGATCCATCACAGGACTCGAACTTTCTGATCACCATAGATCACGATCTGATTATCAAACAGGCCAGGCTCTCTGACACGGCCAACTACACCTGTGTGGCTCGTAACGTGGTGGCTAAAAGACGGAGCAGCACGGCCACTCTCATTGTTTATGGTAAATACACACACCAGTACACAGTTATTTTGGTCGATTAGTTTGCCCCTTTAACATTACTAATTAATTTTGTATATTATATTGTTGGAAAACCTGATTAGTCACCTTTTGACCAATTCCAGCCGAGAATCGATAACAAGTAGCTAAAGGAATAGATACCGTTAGTCTTAATACTTAAAAGGATATGCCAACATTTTTTTAGTTTTCTTTTCTTGCCTCACTCCTGAGTCCATAACAAGCAGATAGACACCATTCTTTCGACTGTGCGTGTAGTAACAAAGAAGAGACGGGCAGAGCTCACCCACAGCTAATTAGCTTAGCTCAAACACTTGGAGTCAATTGATAGTGTTAGCCTGCCTCTGCCCACAGTCATCAGATAAAACCTTCAACAACTTTAAACAGTCCTGTGTGCTTGTTATGACATGTTTGCGCAAACCACTGCGGAAATGTTTGTAAGTAGGTCCACAAAACAAAGCATGTCCGCAGTGGATTCGCATGCGCTCTGCAGTTTAGTTTCGTATGTATTTCTTTTGAAAATGACATGAAGTGCTAATCTCAGTCTAAATATAAATAACATAACATAAAATGGTTAAAAAAAAAAGCAAATCACAACAAGCACACAGGACCGGTGAGAGTTTATCTGAGAGTTTATCTGATGACTGTGGACAGAGGCAGGCTAACACTTCCCATTGACTCTCAGTGCTTGAGCTAAGCTAATTAGCAGTTGGTGAGCTCTGACCGTCTCTTCCTTGTTACTGTGCACACAGTTGAAAGAATGGTGTCTATCTTTCTTGTCATGGATTCGGGAGTGAGGCAAAACACACCCAAAAAAAAAAAATTAGCTTATCCCTTTAACAATTTCCTCCCACTAAGCTTGGATGTCCTGAAAATTACAGCTCTCTCAGCACGTTTTCACACCAGGATCGCTTGGGAGAGTTGTTTCGATACAAGTTGGCGTTCTCTGCTGGGCACAGTTTGTTGAATCTACACTCAACAAAAAAAAATGCACAAAGCATTTTTTTCTGTTTTATCTCATAACTAATCAACAGTGTATAAACACAACAGTTCAGGTTTATACTCAGTATCATTTCAGGTTTCACTAGCGATCAGTGTTCTTAAAGCGTGGTCCACACATAAGGATTTTCCAAATCTGAAGAGATTTTTTATCTGTTAGAGACCCCACACATGAAGATAAAAAATCAGGCATTGAACAGTTTTGATCGTACTGTGTGTGGTGTGTGTGATAATCTCAACACAGCTCACCACACACATAACCATTCAACGGGCAACATGGAAGAGGACATACGAGGAGAGGGAATGATGGTGTCTTGTAACTATTTTTGACGAAAGAGTCCTGAACTAAAAAAGAAAGACTGTGGAAAAAATCCTGGAGACCGTGTGAACATGTGAGCTGGTCCTCTATTTCTGAGGTTCACTGAACTTTATGTTTCAGGTCGGCCATGTTTGTTTTTATTTACGCCTGCTTCCTTGTTCTTCAGTCAGCTCGCTTCTTGATTGGCTACATTCACATCACAATCCACGGAGTCATGACTCAGGAGTCGTCGACTTTCCCACACATGAAGATTTTTGATCGTAAATATTGAACAAGTTTAATATTTACGATTGTCGACCCAACCCGTTTCAGAGCCGATTATTGTGACAAATTCACTCATAACACCTCAGACCACAGGATAATCTTATAGGATAATCTTATAAAACATCACAAAATATGGCATTTGCGTCGAGAAGAGGGAAAGTTGGCAAAAACAGCCGATAATCTTTACTGCTGATGGTGGATTGACTAACATGAAAGCGTAAGTGACATTGTGGCACTCATCAATGGCACGCTCCCTGATGTTTTGCGTCATCTGTGGCATGTTGAAAATTTCTATTTAATTCAGTGTATCCCCTCATAAATGCCTCTCTGTGTTGCTGGTCTGATTTGTTTGATGGTGCAGGAAAACTTTTATGTTGGGCCCAAAAGTTAACTTGCAAATTTAACATGCTGCGCACTGAAATATACTCTTGAATTATTAAAAAAACTTTTGTTGTTTTTTGGAAAGCTCAGAAGAAAATTTTAAATAAAATATGATTTGTAAACCAACATAATTTTCAAACTTTTGAACCCTCAGATGGAACAACTCTGTTTACAAATCATATTAAATTTGCTCGGCATAAAATATTAAATGTTTGGACTTTCATTTATTTCTTTTGACTTCATTGGGAGTTGTGGCGTCTGGACAGCCCAGTTATAGAGCAAGTGCCCCATTTACAGAGGATACAGTCTTCAATGCACCAGTTACTTTGTGTGCTGGATGTCATCCCGCGCTCTGCCCCTCTCCAATTTCCTCTGTTGCTAAATCTGTCTGGTCCAAAAGAAGAAGAAGCCTAAAAAAAAAATGAAATAATCCTGAAAAAATAAAATTACCATGGGATGTCTCAAGATAGATGCTCGTTCCTGCCAAGAGAGCTGTTCAACAAAGAAACCTGTTACAGTTAAAAATAAAATCACATGTAATCACAGACGGCAGAGAGCACAGATGCCGAACACATCGAGTTAATCTTTAAATAAAGACGTATACAGTGACAAGCACATTAAAGGCCTGACTGGGTCAGCTCTCCATCTGTGTTCCTCTCTCAGTGAGCGGAGGTTGGTCTTCCTGGACTGAGTGGTCGGAGTGTAACGCTCGCTGTGGGCGGGGCTGGCAGCGACGGACACGCAGCTGCACCAATCCGGCCCCCCTGAATGGAGGAGCTTTCTGTGAGGGTCCGCCTTTCCAGAGAGTGACATGCACCACACTGTGTCCAGGTAACGATGAGTTATATACTCATCTAATCTGTTCATTATCTTTTGAAAAAGTTTTTTATGTGCTGGAATATCAGGGATTTCCCCAGTGAGCCGTTGTTTTAGATTAACTTTTGGGGGCTTTTATGCCTTATTATTAAAGAAAGTGGAGAATAGAGTCAAAAAGGGATTAAAGAATAGAGAATGGCATGCAGTAAAGTGCATTAATTAAACCTGGGCTGGCTTCTTTAAGTAATGTTTCTCATAAATATTAAAGGCAGGACAAAATCCCTACCTGGTGCTCCACCTAATGGACAATTAAAGAGAGCTATCATGACGTTGACATTAGGTGCTGTTTTCTTCTGTGCTCAAATATGTTAAGTTTTTTTTCATGGCTATCAGATGTGTAGCACGAGTTCAGAGTGTAGGTTTAAATCAAGCCTAGTTTTTTTTCCCCCATGATCTGTTTATTAATATTTTCAGATAAACATTACAAAAACAAGAGAAAGAGAATACATGACCAAATAAAAAGAGAAAGGACAGGACAAATGTTTCAATCCATGGACTGAATACAAGCAGGGTTCCCACGCGTCCTGGAAAACCTGGAAAACCTGGAAAATGATTGACCAATTTTCCAGTCATGGAAAACATATGGAAAATGAGGAAAAAACGAAAATGTCCTGGAAAAGCTTGAATTGTCCTGGAAAATTATTTATCTTCCTTCCACTTTGTTAATGAACAAAAATCAAACAGGAAATGAAATGAAGTAAAAATGTACTTGGTAACTAATGCACATTTAGCCATAAAAATATGAGTAGATAAAATAATAAAACTTAAGGAATAAAATATAAAAACTCAAAACAATGGTTACAGAAAGAATTAAAAAAAATGGGAAAATGAAATTTAGGCTACTTAAACAGTAAATCAACAAAATCTTTATAAAAAAGCAGAGTAAAAAACAATAAAAAAATAAATATAAACCATAAATTTATAATAGTAAGACACTACATAAAAGCCAGACTAAAAAAGATAGCTAGCAGACAATGTTCATGCCCGAGAAATAGAAATAAAAAAAGTCCTGGAAAAGTTCTGGAAAACTCCTGGAAAATGATGTCTATAAAGGAGTGGGAACCCTGACAAGTCAAAGACATAAATAAGACAAAATAAAATAAAATAAAAAAAGAAATAAAAATAGATATAATAATAAATAAGTAAATTACTGCTGGTCAGTCCAGGATCCATCATGTCTGAATTGGTATCATTGAGTCACTCGGGAATAACTGGGAGGTCCAGCTCATGGAAGTATGCAAAAAAGGATCCCATGTCTTACAAGATTTCTTATGGGAACCCCTCAAAATACACCTAATCTGTTCTAGTTTAACAAAATTAAGGACTACCTAAATCCATAATGTGTGTGAAGGAGGAATTGGTGACTTCCATTTCAACAAAATCATGCATCTCGCTAATAAAGTAACAAAAGCTACAACAGCAAAGCCTAGTTTTATCCCCTCCAACATTATATAAATCCCCCTCTCCCTCTGGTTCTTGCTTCATCTTTCAGAAAATGTGCTCAGAATGTCTGTTTAAAAAGTTTTCCCCAACAATGTACTTACAGAATGAAATAAAGACCTAAACCTAAAAAAAAAATGTCATTAGTTGAGACATAAAGCTGCGTTTCCACCAAGCAGCCTGGTTCAGTTCGGCTTGGTTTAACAGGTTTTTCCACTGTCAAAAAGGGAGAAAAGGTACCCAAATAGGACCCAAAAAGGTGGAGCTAAAGGCACTGTTTGGTGATTGCTCACATGACAGCAGCAAAAAATAATATATACACCCCACTGTGTCCACATTAGCCACAGATTGGAGTGATTTGTTCACTGCTGTTGCTGTAAAGCAGGGGAGTCAAACTCAATCCCAGAAGGGGCCAACATTTCAAATACAGTCGAAGATGTGGGCCAAACAGGATCAACATTTATCGAACGGCCTAAGATGGATGATGTTTTAATCAGAAATATAAATTTAAATAGCATATTAATTTTCTGGCAGGCTTTAAAGACACTGTAAAAGCACTGATCAGTGCATTCATCTACTTAACACTGATCGGAGTGATATTAAAGTAAAGGGAAGAGTTTGTGCACAGGTCCTGCATGACAGCTGTTACAGTGCATTGTGGGATTTGTAGTGAGTGGTGGAAGTGCTATTTAACGAAGGGCCATTTGTAATAGTCATGCAAAATTATCTCACGGGCCATATTTTATTATATCCTGGGCCCACGGTCCTTGAGTTTGACATGTTTGCTGTAAAGGACGTCCACACGAAACAATCCTCCACAGAATGCGGGAGTGTTGGAGGTCCTCCATTGTTTCTCTTTGTTTACAATCGAGCTCTTCTACAGACCGCTGCACTGTGTCATCACACTTTCACAAAACCAGCAACACCCGGCTCACATCCCCATTCTCAAGTCAAGGTGCAGCTGGCAGTGAAAACACAAACAAGATCAGGGTTTACTCCTCCAAACTGCACAGATCCAAGCTGTACCAAACATGTCTGTGCAGTCACAGTAAACATTGGAGTACAGTGCTTGTGATTTGACTGATTGTGCGTGAGAGAGCATTTTCTGTGTCGGGGCAGAAGCCTCTTGCCCTCTGATGCACTTTATTTTTTATTTTATCTATTATTTTTCTAATTTTTAAAAAGGACCTTTTTTGGTTAATTTGTCCAGAGGTTACTGGGTTAAGAGATGACTGTTTCCTGTTGTGTGTGAGTTACCCTATGTTCTATTCATGCCCATCCCATGAAAAAAATCAACAAATATACTTGAGGAAATATTTTTGTGAAGGAAGATTATTGAGTTGTTAGCAAAAATGTGGAAAACTCCCCGATCTCAAACCCCTAACATATTCTTAAAAAACATTCCTGGATCCACATCTAGATTTGTATCACCACCAAAATCTAATCATATCTTTCTTATGCCATCACCAACATACCCTCAAAATTTCATCAAAATCTGTTTATAACTTTTTGAGTTATCTAACAGAGAAAGAACCTAACCTCCTTGGTGATGGTAATACCCTGCAGCAATAAGACAGAGAGTTCCTGGAGGGTCTGATTTACAAAGTTTCAACACAGGGTTCAGAGTGGACTTTACAACTTTACGTTGTTACTTATTGAAAGTTGGTTCAACAAGCCACAGACTTTTTTTTTAATTATGTTTTATGATTTTGGCTAAAAAACTACTTTCAGCTTGGACAGAACAACTTTTGGTCACCGAGGTGCTCTTATTTTACATTATGAATCCTCTGCAACAGAACAAAGTCATCTCACAAACTCTCCAGCCAGTTATTGATTCACCCAGTGTGTCAGCCCACCCTGACTCCAAAGTTATTTAAAACACACTGAGCAGAATTCATTTTTGCAAACAGTTTTGAACTCAGTAACACATTCTTCCTGCAGCATTAAAACTTTACTTCCAAAACACTCTTTCTGCTTCATCATTCCAGTGGACGGAGGTTGGACGGAGTGGGCAAAGTGGTCCGCCTGTGGGACCGAGTGCACCCACTGGCGCAGCAGGGAGTGCCAAGCCCCCCCACCAAGGAACGGAGGGAAGCACTGCAGCGGCAGCATGATGGAGAGCAAGAACTGCACCGAGGGGCTGTGTGCACGCAGTAAGTCACCTGTGTTTGAACCAGGAGGGTTGTTAAATGTCAGCAGAGATTAAATATTTGGCTCATATAGATTTCTGGATGTTCTGTATCCGTATTCTTCTTTTGGCCTTTTCACATACATCACTATCTTAAAAAATGGTTCACTGTTGCCTGTGAGGAATATGCAGAGGGAATAAGCAAAAGATATGATCACCTTCAAAGAAAAATGACCGTATTTCCCTCCTTTTTGCCCACCTACAAAATCATGACTGCTTTATAAAGCACCCAACACTCATTTACGCCCAGCCTGTCGCTTTTTTTCTTTCCAATTTTGAGTCTTTCAGAATGATATTGACTCAAAAGTCGCAATTTGCTTCGTGTTTAAATTATACGATCACTAGCCCTCGCTTCAACACAATGTGAGCATAATGACAGAGAAACATCCCCGTCTGTCTGCAAAGTAGAGAGTAGAGAGCCGTCTTCAATTCATAATAATTATAGAAAATCATTGAGCAAGAATCACATACAGAATTGTATTGACTGCACTGACAGGGCGCATCCTTTTTAGAAAGGCTACCTCCAAAAATCAAATGAAAACACCAGAGGGCGTGACCTGACACTAGAGATCACTTGTTTTATATATTTTTAGCTTCATGAATTTACAGTTTTTGGTTTGAATTGCGATTTTTACACTCTTACCCCTAATTTCCACATAGTCCTCCTGTGCATTGTCACATCCGAGCTGCAGCTTTGCTCTGACCAAAGGCGCCCATCCTCACCTACAGGAAACAATTTTTAAGCCTGACAGGCAGTGCTTGAAACACGGTATCATAAAGATCACGAGAGAAGCACAGTTTCATGGGATAATTGTGAGTTCACCAGATAACAGAAAGAGCAACATGAAAGCATGAAACGCTTGTTTTCACACATTGGGTCATTGTTTTTGGTGGAGATTGAGGCAGAGTTGAAGTGGCTGCCACTGAAACTAGATCTGACACATATTTCCAGCGAACCAGTGTGGAGCTGCCACGCCCTACAGATGGATCGAGGTGCAGGCTGTGGAAACCAACTGGAAGCAGTGTGCTGCAAAGTGATCGGAGCGTACTCTACGCAGGTGGACTATGAGGAAAATAGGGGTGCTCTCACTCCTGGATTGTTTGGGGAAATTGTTTCATAACAGCGGAGCTGGCCCTACCCAATGTAACACCCTAGTCGAGATTTTGTATGGCGCCCCCCTCCACTAGCGATTTGTATGCTTACAAAAAAATTGAATAGCATAGTTTTTACCGTTGTCTTTAATTTAGAAAACATGTCAGTTTACTTATTTGGTATGTCATTTGTTGTAATCTTAATTGGGCATTGCTTTACATTTGAATCAATGTGAGCTTTTCCATTTTAAGAGTTAATAGTAATAAGTACTTTTATTGAAGGTGAATTCTTTCCCAGTTTTGTATATAAGAACCCAGCAAATTAATTCTGTTACAAACAACTCATCCAAGATCTCCTAGGAGAGATCCAGGCTTGGTTGAACTGAAGCTTTAAGGTGGTTTGTTTGACCCAGCAACCTCCACAAACTCACTGTAGCCGCATATTTCCATCGTATTTTTTGTTACAGCATTACATCATCTATTTTAGATTTAGGTTAGCACTAAATGTAATTTTCTGATGAAATACATACAAAACTAAACTGCAAGATGCATGTGCAAACCACCGTGGAAGTGCTTTGTTTTGTTGACCTACTTATAAGCACGTCCATGGTGGTTTGTGTATTCCTTTTGAAAATTACATTAAGTGCTAATCTTAGTCTAAAAATAGGTAACATAACAAACACTGTAAAAAACGAGTTACAACAAGCACACAGGACGGTTTAGAGTTGCTGAAGAGTTTATCTGATGACTGTATGCAGAGGCAGGCTAACGCTACCCATTGACTCCCACTGTTTGAGCTAAGCTAATTAGTGTTGGGCGAACTATGCACGTCTCTTTCTTGTTACTGCACACACAGTTGAACGAATGGTGTCTATCTGCTTGTCATGGACTCAGGAGTGAGGCAAGACGTGATGAGAAAAAACATGTAAACTCGTTCACCCAGCACAGATGTGAACAGGGTTAGAGACATGAAACTGTCTTGTGTCTTGAGGTTTTTGTGTCAGAATAAGTCACTTTCCATGTAGCATGTCAGCTGCTTCAGGTGATGGTGAAATTGGTAATAACAGGTCCCTTATGGAGCTATTCATAGCTCAAAGATAAGTGTTAAAGAGTGCATTGCATTTCAAAGTCAGTTTATACAGTGTATTCCAAAGAGATTTAGCCATCGCAGCATGGTGAGAGCACCAACGAAACGTGGAGAGAGATGAAAGGAGTAACGGCTCAATCGCAGACAGATGTTCCATGAGGCGAAATGAAGGTTCACAAAGAGAGACGGCAAGTGATCCACATCTAAAAGGCACAGATGGAGGGCGAGAGAGGGAGACGGAGCAAATGCAGACCAAGGGAGTACGCGGTGAGGGAGGCAAGCATGACACGGCCAAGTCGAAAAATTAGCACAGAGAGAGAGGAGCATATGAGAGTGAGTCAGACCCGCTCTGACACCCAATGTGCAGCCCGAGACGAGCTGGGAGGAATCCAGCTGACAGCGCGTTAGAGTCCCACAGACGCACATCCACAGAGGCAGTGAGATACATTTAAGTGCGCACTTCAAAAACACTCACACATATAAAGCGACACATCCATGCATGCAGACGGCTCTTCTGAAGGCACATGCAGCTCTGGGATCATATGCAGTGTTATGCCTTGGCTCTAATAGACGTACACACGAGCCCCGACATAAACAAGCTTCTAAGTCACAGCCAGATTAGACAAATACGGCATCTGATTTGGCTGTGTCGAGCTGTGCTTTCTCACAGGTCTGTCGGGAAAACATGCACTCAAGTGCTGCTGTCAAAGGGAAAAGATGGGGAGCACTGTGCTGGAGAGAGTCTGTAAATGTGCTACTTGGCAACCTGCAGGTTACTGACTGGTTTATTTATTGTTCCAGCACTTTAATAGGATTAATCTGTGTACAAATTGATCTCTTGTCTTTGCATTGCTCAGGCAAACAACACCAGCTCACAGTGATGTCTCTATCACAGGTTCACATTGACACACTAATATGATAGCTGTGAATTCTTATTTAACACTGATTTGACAGTTTACATGCACCTTAGGGAAAAAAAAAAACCTTCTGTTGATTTCTTCCCACAATCACATGCCATGAAAACTAAAACTTCTCATTTATTTCAAGAGCATCAAAAGATAAGCTCCTCCGTGGATCAACTCAGCTCCAACTTGATTGTTCTTTAGGGGAAATTTGCTTTGCAGCCAGGAAAAAAACACAAGCTTAAACTAAAAACACAACACTAAAAACATGATCATAAGAGAGCATTTAAGGACAACTGAAGGTTAAACAAATCCTAAAAAATCCCCTTGTGTTTCCTTGTCAATCAGGCCCCATTTCGATCGTGCATTAACATCTGTCTTTGATTCCCAGTGGTGGTCCTTAAAGGGATACGGCAATATTTTTTTTGTTTTCATGTTTTGCCTCACTCATGAGTCCATGACAAGTAGATAGACATCATTCTTTCGACTGTGTGTGCAGTAACAAGGAAGAAATGGGCTCACCCAACACTAATTAGCTAAGCTCAAACACTGGGGGTCAATAGGTAGCGTTAGCCTGCCTCTGCTTACAGTCATCAGATAAACTCTTCATTAACTCTAAATGGTCCTGTGTGCTTGTTGTGCCTCATTCATTTGTCCACGTTATTCACATTATCTATTTTTAGACTAAGATTAGCACTTTATGTAATTTTTGTAATCGGAGTTTGTTTGGTTCTGTTTATAAATCTGATGTTTTATCGATTCATTTATTTTTACTAGTGGGTTTTCTGTTCAGAAAGAAAGTGAACCACACAGTTTTTTGTAGCAACAATGTCAAACAATTGGTGCTTAAGATATTTAATGCTGTACTGCACAGATGAACACTTCTGCGTGTTGCTGGTGTTTCAGCTCTTTCTTTGCATAGACACAGACACGGGATGTTGTGCAGTTAGTATAATTTTGTGTAAAACTGAGCAGTAATTGTGACCACTTCTGTGTTCTGCCTGCCATGATCATACTTTTCACGTAGTTATCGTTGTGTCTGCTGACTGCCTCTGATAAGAGCGTGATTTCCTTGACGTGTAGGGTATGCAGAACAAAGTGGAAGGCATTGTTTAGACAGATTCTCTCAAGCTATGTGTTATTGATTTGCAACTGGAATTGTTTTTTGATTTCCACCCCTACTTATGGATATAAATCCAACTATTTATTGCATTCCTGAAGAGCAGATCTGACTACTACCATTCATTTATTCATTCATCTTCTATACCGCTTATCCCCTTTGGGGTCACGGGGGGTTGGAGCCTATCTCAGCTGTCTTTGGGCGAGAGGCAGGATACACCCTGAACCTGTCACCAGCCAATCACAGGGCCACATAGAGAGACAGACAACCATTCACGCTCACAGTCATACCTAAGGCTAATTTGGAGTCACTAATCAACCTAGTGAGCATGTTTTTGGTCTGTGGGAGGAAGCCGGAGTGCCCGGAGAGAGCCCACGCATGCACGAGAAGAACATGCAAACTTCACACAGAAAGGCCCCGACCAGCCCGGGAATCAAACCCGCAACCTTCTTGCTGTGAGGCACGTGCACTATAGGGCTGGGTATTTCCAGCAACCTCACAATACAATACGTATCCCTGATACACGTAAATTTGTGAACATTGACTACGCTGTTAACAGAATTCCTGACAAGTTTTGCTTTTTATTACAAGAAGAGAAAGAACAAGGATGAGTTTTATGATTTTACAACTTAAGAAACTTAAATTCTGTTCCTCAGAGATGTTAGACTTAAAATTTGGAGCATGTGCTTCATCGATGTAGTTTGGCTTCTACTTTGAACTGTGCCATTGTTAACATTACCCAAAGTGTATTGACAACAACTGTCAAACACTGAGGCCGTATCGATTCTGTAATATACAAGTTTCCCCAAGGGGTGCATGACGATTTTTTGCCCTATCGATATTTTGCACTACCTGCTGCGCCACCATGCCGCCCCAGACTTACTACCATTTTAGTCCAAGTAATCAGAAAGGTGTAATCACATAACCCTCACTGCAACTTCAGTGATAATGTAACTTAAAATAGGGATGAACAGTTTATTAGTGCACATGTAAACACGCTCACTGTTACTCCCTTTGAGGAGCAGCTAAATACCCCGGTCATAAATATGAAACACTCTGAGACGCTGCACACCATCATCTTCACTGCCCCCTGGAAGAGCCTAATTGCTATCGGGTGGGTGTGAAAGTCGGGGAATCCATTTGTTGTGTTGATGATGCTGATGGGAGAGGAGGTTTATTTGGTTTGAGATGGAGTAAGAGACACAATCATGAAGGATGATTCTGACATTCATCAAAGCTCTGTGGGATGATTCACATCGCTGTTACTTTGGAAAGGATTGTTCCCTTCAGGATAGAGATGTGGGTTTTTTTCCACTGAAAGAAGGAGATAACGTACCCTGCGGGGTGTGTAAAGACATGTTTTCAATCTGCATCGTACTCCCTGGTGCACCACACACAGCACCAGCATCTTTGTTCATTTTCAAAACCGCCTCTAACTTTAACATCCAAACAGTCCTAATCTCCTGCATCGTCATTTCCAAATAAGCCTCTATTCCCTTGCACATTATGTAAACAATTATGCAGAATCTCATTCCACATCCCTGAAAGAAGAGGTTATTATTTTTTCAAGGATCCAAAGTGTATTTGTGGTCGGCACTGTGCCTTTTATGTTAACATTTCTATTTTCATATTGATGAGCTATTGTTTACTTTCTGCTGTATTATGTTGTTTTGTATCTTTCATTTGCATAACGGCGAGTCCATCCATTTTTATGTTCTTGTGTTTTTTTTTTCTTCTTTTTCTTCCTCCCTTGTTTTTTCTCCCGATCAAACAGATAAAAAGATTTCTATTGAACATGCAAGCCATCGTAAGTTCACCTCTCTCATGGCCTCATACTGTCTGCTCATGCTGTGAGTGTGTGTGTAATCACATGAGTCCTAACATCTGTGTGCAGCTGAACGTGTGCGGCGCTCTCTCTGCTCAGTCGCTGTGTTGTCATCTCACATTGGGTTCAGTGAAGACGCTCCTCACCTTCCTGTCCTGTCTGTTTATGACTGTAGTTATTGCTTCCTGTCTCCTGTGTTGACTAAGCAAACAGAAGTTTTCTAAGCTTGCTCATTGTTAGCTCTCTGAATCATTCATGAAACAGTTTGAAACTTTAGATTGAAATAACGAAGATAGAACAAGAACAGCAAGACCCTGTTTACACCTGGTAGTGACACAAGTCCTGAAGGATTTGATCAGAAATAGACGGGCTGGAGTTCATGTGTAAATGCATCCAAAAACCCTGTGAGGACCTCTGTTGGGTAGTTTTACTTTTACCTCATTATATTACTGTGTTACATAATGGGAGAGGTAATGCTGTAGAGTACTTTTTCATTTCCAAAAGTTAATCCAACCACTCATACCAAATGTTGTAACAGCACACAGCCAACTATGCTGCTTATTAATACAAACAGCTAATCAGGCAATCATATGCCAGCGGCTAAGGGACTTTGACATCATCAAGAGGACCTGCTGCAGTTCAACCAGAGCATGAGAATGGAGAAGAAATGTGATTAAAGTGACCTTGAACGTAGCATGGTTGTTGGTGCAAGATGGGCTCGTCTGAGTGTTTCAGAAACTTCTGATATACTGAGATTTTCACACTCAAACAATTCAAAGGTTTACGTAGAATGGTCTGAACAAGAGAAACATCCAAGTACTCTTCAGTAGTGTAGCTCCGTCCATAAGGACTTGGGCTCGGGACTGGAGGGTGCTGGTGGAAGTCCTGATTGAACCATGCTTGGAATTTGGTTTGGTAGCTGGGGAGATGGAAGCCGACTACCTGAGGCAGTGCCGCCGGTTATGGCAGTTCATAACACAGCTGAAGGGGCTGCATCTCTTACCTCTGTAACCTCAGGGTGTAGGGTTTGCACCCACCATTTAACTTAATCCAACGTAAGCATCTACGAATGACGTAAGGTTGACGATGCCCTGTTTATGCCAGAGATGAAATGTCTTGGGTGTTATGAGATGATAGAAAGGCAACAGTTACCCACATAACCACATTGCAGAAGACAGCAGATGACCACACCAGGTGACACTCCTGTCAGCTTATAACAGGATGCTGACGCTACAATGGCACAGACTCACCAAAACTAGACAATCCAGAAGACTGAAAAGATGTTGCCTTTGGGATACTGATCTGCTGCAACTGCTTCTATAGCGCGATGCAACCATGTCAATACAGATATTAAACATTCTTCAGTGATTCTGGTCCATATTGACATGATAGCATCACTCTGTAGAAGCAGCAGATTTGTCTCTACATCCAAATGTGCTCTATTGGATTGAGACCTTGTGACTGTGGAGACTGTGATGCGTTCTTTGATAGATGCTGGAAATGTCCATCAGAAGATACAAGGCAAGCTGGATTCATGCTTTCATGATGTTTGTGCCAAATTCTGACCCTACTATCGGAAATTGAGACTCATCAGACCAGGCAACATTTTTTGGTGAACTTGTGTGAATTGAAGCCTCAGATTCCTGTTCTAAGCTGAAGGGAGTAGCACCTGGTGTGTTCCTCTTTTACTGAAGCCCATCTGCTTCAACAATTTACATGTTGTACGTTCAGAAATGATCTTCTGCATGCCTTGGTTAAGTGTTTATTTTAGCCCTATTTGCCCTTGAAGCACTCTGGCCATTATCCTCTGACCTCTGGCACCAACACAGAATTTAAGCCCAGAGAATTGCTGCTAACTGGATACTTTCTCTTGTTCAGACCATTCTCTCTAAACCCTAGAAATTGTGGTTTTTGAATATCCCAGTAGGTCAGCAGCTTCCGAAATGCTCAGACCAGCCTGTCTTGCACCAACAACCATGACACACTCAGAGTCCCTTAAATCACCTTTCTTCTTCATTCTGATGCTCTGTTGGGACTTCAGCAGGCCATCTTGACCATGCCTAAACACACTGAGTACCTGCGATGTGATTGGCTGAGTCCCATAATATTAGTTGAACCAATGTAATTAACAAAGTGTGTGTGCAGTGAGTGTTAAGTACCGCAAACAATCAAGGAAGTTCTGAAGGCAAACGGTGCTTCACGGTGTACCAGCAGTGCACTGAAGATGCAGACATCTGACGTCCTGACTGTCACTGTGAACAGAGACTCCAGTCTGCAGTGATGTTCACACACTTCATTAATTCATAACAAAAATAAAGGGGAACATCGCTGCTTTGGTGAAAGTTTTAAATCACTTCGGTGTTTGTTTATGTAGACCCATTTTTCTCAACATTTTTCGACAGCTTTTTATCAGTCAGTTTCTCTCAGGTGCTAAAAAAAGATGTTTGCATGTGAAGTCACAGGATGTCACTCAATCTTTGTGTTAGATCCAACAGCCAGGAAGCCCTTTAAAACCAGGCGTAATAGGCTCAAAGAGATAATAGATGTCAGAGTAATGAACAAACTTAAAAAAATAAAACTTCTGATTCTAACTCAACATGTCAGGTGAACCAAAAATCCACAGCTCCTGTTTGAAGCGAGCAAACTGACAGGCCTCTAAGCTGAGACTCTTTGATCCACGGGCTGCGACGTGGAAAAAAAACAGTTGATTTGTGTCTGACTTTCTGTTAATCTGTGATATAGTTTACATTTGAAGTGACGCCAATTCCTCTAGCTCAATGTGACGTGGGCTCAGGGGAGAGCAGCCGCGGTAATGCACCTAATTCGCCATTGTTCCGTTTCTGGTAATAAGTGCGGACGGCTGTCGGATTCGCTTCCATCGACGCCACGTGAGCGCCGGAGCTCTCCTCTGCCAGCCCCGTCTGCCTCCGGCTTCCCTCTCCTCTGCCCTTTTTCTTTTTTTTCCTTCTCTCCAGCTCTCTGTGGTGTCTGCGCCTGCCTCCAACTTTTAAACACAGGCCTCCTTCCTGAAGCACAGCCCTCCTTATCTCCCCTCTCCTCCTCTCCACACTCCTAATCCGTCTGTCCTCTCCACAAATCACAACCTTATCTAACTCCTTCCTATCACTTTTGCCAAATTGCCTCTCCTCTCGCTCTCTCTTCTCCTCTGTTTATCCAGCACGTCTACAGCTTCTTCTTCTTCTTTTTTTCTTTTCTCCATTGTCTCCCGCCACTTTCGCTCCTCGTCTGCTCCTCTCCTCTGCCGTGGTGTGACTGACTCACGTGTCCGGGTTGGGTTTACGGCTCTGATGGTGTTTTTGGGGAGTCAGGATGCGGTGGGCTCACTGGCCAATCGCCCAGGAGAGAAAGGAGGGATTGTTTATTGCTTTGCTGAGGAATCACCAACTTGAATTAAAGAATGGGATCAGTCAGTCTTAAAACAATTCTCACATGCCTACAAGCACACTGAGGAGTCATAGGTTATTGGGCTCATTCTTCATCCAATCAGGCAGTGTTAATTTTGTTGACTAATTATTATCATCAGTTTTCATCAACAACCTTTTTTTCCCCTGACAAAAACTAGACTAACTAAAAAAACAAGTGCACATGGACAAAAACTAAAACTAAATTAACTGACATTTTCTTCAACAAATAAAAACTAGACTGAAATGGTTGACAGAGACTAAATCCAATCAGACCTAATTTGGTCATGTAGAAAGTAGGGACAAGTTAGGAATATATCCAATCACAGCTACTTTGGTTGTGTGGAAAGGTTGGATGAGTTAAAAGGGACATCCAATCACAACTGCCTTAGCAGCATTCACACCTGTTCATATTAACATTCACTCACTGATGGTTGTAGTTTCTATGTTGGTCGTCCATCAGCATCAGCTAACATATTCACGCCTTTTCATGCCCATTTACACGCCACTGACGCAGCAGTGGGAGCAACTTGGGGTTCAGTGTCTTGCCCAAGGACACATCACCGTGTGAGCTGGGCTCGAACCTGCAACCTTCTGATTACCTCCCAAGCACGCTATCAGACTGCACATAGAGTCAGCTTGGTGTCTCAATGGCCCGAAAATATTTTAATCTGTTAGATTTTGTGATTCAGTGTCTCCTGTGTGTTTGGTTGTAATGTTAAAAATCAGTAGAAACTGCCTTCGTATCTGTGGTCTCCTGTGCTTGTAAAATCAGAAAATATTCTGAAATTGATTTAGTGTATTACTGGCCTGAGGGAGATGAGTCTGTTAGCAAGTAGGCTGGCTTCAGACTTTCATCAGACAAGCCTTCAGCTTCCCAAACCAGAGAGAACTGCCTAGTTTTTCATTTTTTGAAACTTAATTTGGTATACCTGCAATTTCTTTCTAGTTTATCTCCTGCTGTGAACCATTTCTTTAAAAATGAACAAGTTGTATCAAAAGTTCAGCAAAGTATTGACAACTTTCCTGCAGTTAGCCAGCACAGTAGCATGTGAGTTTGGTTTCAAGATAGACTGAAAAACAGAAATGTCTCTTCCTGATGTTTTAGGTCTAAACTACCTTTAAAGACCTCCGGTTGCTGCACGCCGAGGGTCAAGCAATTTAAAAGTCTGGGGGGAAAATGCTCTACCAAACGGCAATAAAGAGCTGCAACTTCAAAAATTCAATACGAGTCAATACAGCACTGAAATAGGGCACAGAAAACCGTAGAAAGCACAAATTTTAGAGAAGCAGCCTGAGGCTCAGGCTACTGCTGCAATCTTGGTCAACCTTCGTGAACCGTTTCTTAAAAATGAACAAGTATCCAAAGTTCAGCAAAGTACTGACAACTTTCCTGCAGTTAACCAGCATAGTAGCATGTGAGATTGGTTTCAAGATAGACTGAAAAACAAGAATGTCTCTTCCTGATGCTTTAGGTTTAAATTATCAGGTCAGGGTCAGGTTTGGGAGCACTTAGCCTGATGACTTGTTTGCACCACCCCTTAGCAAAAAGTTGTATACTTGAAGTTTATTTTATTAAGTATACTTGAGTATAAGTATAGTAAGCAAACTATGGACCATGTATTTGTAGTGTGCAGAAAGTATACCAATTTAATACTTCTTTGGACTAAATTGGAACATTTTTAAGTTTAGAAAAGTAAACTTTAAGTTTACTTTTTAAGGTCATTTTAAATTTTCAAAAGTACACTTTCAAGTTTACAATGAGTACACTTATCTAAATACTATTAGTGCACTAGGTATATGCCTCTAGTCCACATTTTAGTTTATTGAAGTATACCACAAGCACACTCTTCTATATACTGCCATTGTTCTAGGTGTCCACATTTTAGTTTAGTTGAAGTATACTTAAAGCATACTTTTATGAACTAAAAAATAGATGTTTTGCTATTTTACTAGTTTACTTTGCTGTTATACTTTACTTGTGAGTTTGCATAGCATATTGCTTGTAGCATACTATTTATATACTTGAAATAGTATTAAAGTATTCTTAAAGTTAACTCATGCTGTACGTACACTAGACTGCAATGTATTTACAAAATCAGACAGAATATTGATTACAAGTTTGATATATTTAACATTTTAAAACATACCATACAGTGTATTTTCAAATACCTGCGTAAATCATTAAAGATGGGCATTTGAAAAAGAAAGAGCCTCCATAAAATCAAGCCCTTCTTTGAAAACATTTTTATTCTGCTAAATTAAATGTAAGCACAATGACTTGAACTTGTTATGTACTTGGATCAAGATATACTAAGTATGAGTACTTTGTGACAGAAAGAAGTAAAAAGTATACTAAAGTATAAGCTTTAGTGTTAAAGTATAAGTGTAAGTCTTAGTATTAATGTTCTTAGTCTTTGACTTTTCTTTATACTTTTCAGTATGAGCCAAGTATACTTCACTACACTATTCTTAAGTATAAAAAGTATAGTGTTTAAAACATAGACTTCAAGTATACTGCTTCAGTTTTAGTATAAAATAAGTATACTCATAGTACACTTGAATAAACTATGTTTTGCCAAGGGACCAGCAACGGTAACCCTTCTTCTTTTGTAAGTGTTTACATGGGATGAAGTTTAAGGGCCCAAGGGTGCTCCCCCTGCACCCTGAGGGTCCGGAGGTAAGGGACACCAACCCCTTTCAACTGCATTACCAACCGCTGTAACCTGCAGCGCCCCAGGAGGTCAGCTTGTATCACCTGAGCAACCAAACCAACTCCCAATCAGGTTCAATCAGGACTTGAACCGACCACCCTCCAGTCCCCTTTCAAAGCCCTTACAGCCTACACTAGATTGCTGTCTATTCTGTTCTATAGGAGAGCTAAAACCTCAGATTATTTAATTTTTCAGTTGTGGGTTTTGACAAAATCTGCATAAATGTTGCTTATTTTAAAGTGCCATCACAGTTTCCACGATCCAGCACATCACCATAAAGCTCGCTGTGTCTTGTAAAAATCCGAATCCATTAAATTTCCAGTGAGTAACAAAAAGAAAAAATCAAATCCTCAGATTTAGGAAACAGCAGTTTTATGTCCTGAATGTTTTTATCCTTTCAGCACTAACCCAGACTGCAATGACTAATTTATTCTCCTTTCTGCTCGGCTGGATTTGTAGTAAATCAGATGATATCTCTTAAATTGTCTTTCCTCCCTCTTGTGCTTCCCTCACATTTGTATCTGTGTTTTCACGTGTGCTTCTCTTTACAATGTTTTGACCATCTGTCTCTCCGTCCTCCCCCCCCCACCTCCGTCAGCGCTGGCCCCTGGTATGGGTGTCGCAGTCTACGCCGGTCTGGTGGGTGCCCTGCTGCTGTGTGTGATCCTGGTGTTGTGCGTGGGAGTGCTCGCATATCGGCGCAGATGCCGCCATCTCCACGGAGACATCACCGATTCTTCCTCTGCGCTCACCGCCGCCTTCCACCCTGGCAACTACAAACCTCCCAGACAGGGTAGATTGACACAAATGCACATTAAGACACCTCCAATATCATTTTTATCCACATATATCCCTGATTTTACTTTTATTTAAAGCACTTCCTCATGATTCATTCTCACTCTCACAGCTATATATAACATCCCATAAATTAATTCTCCTTATGCCATTATCTGCTCTCACTCAGTCAGCTCTCTGTTCTTTATTACGTTTTTACATTGAGAGCATCCGTCATGGTATCCCTCCTCTTGTTCTCTTCCATTAAATATTAATTAGAAACATTAATCCATTTCCCTCATGTCACTTTGAGCTCTCTCAGCTCTGCCCGTGTCATCTCTGCAGGATGAAAAAATCTCTCCTGTCTTCTCCCACGTCCACAGATAACCCTCACCCTCTACATCCCTCCGCTCCTCCTGATCTCACGGCCACAGCGGGGGCTTTTCGCGGCCCGCTCTTCTCTCTGCCGCAAGGAGTCAACGACAGCCCCCACAAAATCCCCATGACCACCTCGCCGCTGCTGGACCCTCTGCCCAGCCTCAAAATCAAGGTGTACAACGCCTCCACCCTCTCCTCCTTGGAGCTCCCCCCGGACATGTACTCCAGTGACGGGGAGATCCTCAGCCTGAAGTCGGTGGGCACCATGGGGAGAGAGAGGGACTACCACAGCCACACGCTGTCCAGAGAGCCAGGGCTGAGCACCAGTGCAACGCTGGGAGCTCTGGGAGGACGCCTTACCATCCCCAATACAGGTCAGAGGTGGCCAAAGGCAAATATGTAACCGAAGTTAGAGTACAGATGGTTATGTTCACATGGTCGGTCCTGCAAACAGCACTCATAAAGATTGATAATATTAGACTGATCTCTCTATCCATGGTTGTATTGATTTTTCATCCTAGTAACTATCTGTACAGCCACATAGACATGAGGACCCTCTTGACAATTAGATGCCACATCTCACGGAGCTTACCTTTAATAAATTTATATTCAACAAAGACAAATATGGCGCTATACTAATGAAGATTGATTGACTGATGTTCAGTGAAAATGACCTGAGTGAGCTGCTTTCTTTCTTCAACAAAAGCCCTTTTCACACATACAACCCTGATATTATCAGGATAATGTCCGGGTAGCCCACCTGAGAAATTCCCTGACGTGGTCGTTCACACTCGCTCCTCTTTACTTGGAGTTGTCCCTGTTGAACGGGGCTCTGGGTCACCAGTAAGCAGGACACAAAAAGTCAGTGGGAATCTATATAGCAAATGAAGCAGCAGAGGTTTATGGTATGATCACAGTTTATATCCTAACTTTATAGATACATGTTAAAAAGCTAAATATGGAAAATCATGCAAAAACCTCACAAACACACAAAACACGTTTTACTCGCGCCCAACAATTCACAAACAAACTTAGTGTGGTTTGCAAATACTAAACATTGTTCACAAACTAACGCTTTTTATTTTGCAAAAAGGAAACGTACCTATCAAACCAATACAACAAGCTTCAGAAAAAATACAGCATGTTTTACACATACAGAGAAACAGATTTCTTCAATTACCAAAAAATATCCTGCAAGTAAAATAAAACAATTCTACAACTATGAAAAATTGTCACATGACTACTGGCACTATCACAATTACTCGATTATAACATGCACTTAATTATAACACGGACCCCATATTTTCACGATTTTTGCCTGAAAAACACTGTATTAAAATATAACACGCACCCAAATTTTGCCCCAACCTTACTCTCTCAGACAACGCAACAAATACACGATTCTCTCTCTCAAACGGATGCCGGAAAACACCTTTTCCTTCACACATGCACAATTACTGGATTTCTGCCCGAGCATGCTCAGTCGTAGTGTACCGACCAATCAGAGAGCAGCTGTCAACATGCCGATGTCTTCGACCAATCACAGCGCAGCTATTTTGCGTCCCCTTGCTCACAAGATGGCAGCACCCTGTGTTTGCCGGTGAAGGTAACACTTGAGAATTAAGTGATGATTACACAAAGTTCAACTAATTAAGACCCAAAATATTTGATTAGAACAGTTTAACAGTCCGTTTAATAAAAATGACCCAAGTTTGGTGGGAATGTTTCACAGAGAAGGAGAATATTTCAGCTTTTTGTATCAGATATGTTGCAATCACGATGTTGGCAAGACTAAATATTTTAAGTATTTTGCTTGTACTCGTGTATAATACACACCTGAAAAATTAGAACTTATTTAAAAGCAAAAAAGTGTGTGTTATAATCGAGAAATAACGGTAATTTTCCCCCTTGTAGATCCACACACAAATGCCTTCAAGGGATATGCCAACATCTTTGTTGTTTTGGTGTCTTGCCTCACTTCTGAGTCCATGACAAGCAGATAGACACCATTCTTTCAACTGTGCGTGCAGTAACAAGAAAGAAACGGGCAGAGCTCAATCACTGCTAACTAGCTTAGCTCAAACACTTGGAGTCAATGGAAAGTGTTAGCCTGCCTCTGCCTACAATCATCAGATCAACTCGTCAGCAACTCTAAATGGTCCTGTATGCTTGTTGTGACTTTTTTTTTACTGGGTATAGTTACGTTATCTTCTACTATCATCATGTTATCTTCTTCTACTCATACACAGAGGCTTTGTTTTGTTGGCCAACTTACTAGCAAGTCTGTGGTAGTTTGTGCAAGAGATGTGACGTTCGTGAGTCTTTTGAACAGCTCTTTTAAGTGAAAGATGAGAACCAATTTGCAGTTGTGAGTGAGCTGTTTGTTTGCGAGCCATTCTTAAATGCAAATTGCCTGCAAAAATGAATATTTCAGTACTTCATATGTAAAAAAATACTGATAGTGTTTTTTAGGGGCCCCCAGAGAGTGCCTTAGAATCTTCAGAACTTTTTCCTCCTTTATGGCACCCCTGTGGATGGGCTTGATGCTACCTAAGAGGGTGAAATGTCTTTAACTGAGAGCACTAGAAGCATCGTGACAGATAAAAGCGCTGAACTACATCACTACCCTCATGCTGCCATTTTCAGATATAGAATATTTTAGCCTGTAGCTGAAACCAGACTACAGATGCACCCTGTGTGCAACCATGTTAATCAGTTAATCATCGAGTAACAACACTTTCTCCCTCAGGTGTGAGTCTCCTGGTTCCCCCCGGCACGATCCCACAGGGGAAGTTTTATGAGATGTACCTCATCATCAACAAGTGGGACAAAACGACGTGAGTGCTCCTCTATTCCTCTCATCTCTTTTACAAACAGGGAGTGGAGCAGACCTCGCTCTCACCTCAATCAGACGTGCTCCTCTGCATGGATCACACACTGCGAGACACTTCATGTTTTTTTCAGAAGTTCTCTCACTCCGGGGGATAAAAAAAAAGAGATCACCCTATTTTGACTCCTACACCAAAATTTGGAGTGGATTCATTTCCTGCCAAGTGTGTGGTTTGATTTTCAGTTTGGCTGGAAAGCATCAGTACCAGCATGATGCCGAGCGTGTTGTTCTTTTGTAAATGAAGTGTGATGTTTTGGGCACCGTTGTGATCACCCGTTGTTGTCCTCGTCTTTGTCTGTGACATTTCCAGGCTCCCCTCAGAGGGCAGTCAGACCGTCCTGAGTCCTGTGGTGAGCTGCGGCCCGTCCGGTATGCTGCTGAATCGCCCCGTCGTCCTTACTTTACCGCACTGTGCCCAGCTCGACACTCCGACGCCTGACTGGACCCTCACGCTGAAGACACAGACTCATCAGGGTGCCTGGGAGGTGAGAGCCTCGGGATATAATGAATATCTGATTGATTGATGCGGCCTCGTTTAACCTCGCTTTAATTCCTTTCTGTCCAGGAGGTGCTGACAGTAGGAGAGGAAACGCTGTCATCACCTTGTTACCTGCAGCTGGAGGAGGAGTGTTGTCACGTTCTCATGGAGCAGCTGGGGACGTATGGCCTGGTGGGTCAGTCCTGCCCTCCTCAGCCTGCCTGCAAACGCCTTCAGCTCGCCCTCTTTGCCCCCAGAGCCCCCTGCCTCTCTCTGGACTACAGCCTTCGCATCTACTGTATCCACGACACCCCACATGCACTCAAGGTACTGACCGTGGCTCTCCTTTAATGAAGTTTAGTTGTGATTGTAGCTCTGCAGCAGATGTGCACACTTCCAGCTTTGATCAAACCCCAGTTCCAATGAAGTTGGGATGTTGTGTAATACATAAATAAAAACAGAGTATGATAATTTGCAGTAATTGAAAACACTACAAAAACAAGACTGTGGTTGCAAATTAAAAATAAGAGAACATCTGCAAAAAAACAATAATAAATTTTATCTGTTTGACTATTAAATATCTTGTTTTTCTAGAGTACTTAAGTAAATAAAGGTTGGAAAGGATTTGCAAATCATTATGTGCTGTTATTTTTTACGTTTTACACAACATCTCAACTTCACTGAAATCGGGGTCTGTACTGTAAGACCTTATTCCTGTTGACTTTGCCGGCAAGTTTACGGATGATTAACTGGTTCAGGTTGAGCAGTAAAAACATGGACAGCCCTGTACAGCTGGTAAACAATCAGTGCTTTACTTAGAGCAAAAATGCAGTGTATGCAATCCCTCTTGTTTAAAGGGATGTCTGTAGGAGAACGACTACAAAACTTCTGCTGTGCAACTCATTTATGCTTGTCGACTTCAGGGTTAAAGCATGTTGCAGAAACTGCCGAGCATGCACAGAATACCAAATATGGTCTGGCCTGTTTGAGGTTTAGGGGCCGTCCACAAGGAGACGAGTTTTAGAGTGTCTGCAAAAGTTTTTTTATGTAATATGAGCATTACATCTACTCTCAGTGTTTTTTTTTGAGCCTGAAAATGCACATTTTTTAAACCAAGAAATGTACAAAAAGGGTAGGTTGAAGCAATACTCTTCATTATTTTAAACACACACACACACATATATATATATATAAACACATAAAAATCAATCAATCGATCTTTATTTGTATTGCACCAGTTGATAACAGGTGTTATCTCAAGGCACTTTACATTAGAGCAGGCTGAAGCCATGCTCATCATTTTATAGATACACATATATGCAAATATATACGTACATCCAGAGATGTACCCATCCAGGTAGAGACAAAGGGACTAAAAATAAGAGTTTATGACAGTGACAAACCCATGGAAACCCAGATCATAAATCTGTCCTAAACACAGTTGTCTTTGTTGAATATAAATTTATTAAAGGTAAGTACCTTGAGATGTGACATCTCGTCTTCAGGAGGGTCCTTATACCTATATGGTTGTAAAGATAGTGACTATGGATATATAATCAATATAACCATAGATAGAGAGATCAATCTAATATCTACTTTAACATCTATAATGATTATAATATTGAGAGGGCAGATGTTAAATAATACTGCAGCATTTGGTTGAACTGTGATTAAACTTGCTTTAATTGATTTAAAAAAAAAATGAGAATTTACATTTAATGATGGCTTTTCTGCTGATAGTCGATGGAGGATAAAGCACTTGGAGTCAAACAGCTCCACAGCAGCAGGTCGTTGGTTGTCATGGCAACAGTATTAAATTTGTGGTATTTGCAAAAACTATTTGGTATTTTAATTTTTTTGGATCTCAGAAAAGTGAATATCAGGAACTTTATTGTTATTGGAATGAGGCTAAAGGAAAAGCCACATATTTGTACTTGTAATAGGAACTGCGAAAGTAATATAAACCAAATACGCCTGAAAAGGTCTGATAAACATCTTTATTTTGAGATATTAAACCTTCATTGTGCATTTTGCTCTCCCCCTGGCAGCTATGTTTACTTCTTTTATTTCTAGCCAGAAAAACATTCTTGAGCTCACGCAGTAGGAAAAAGTGTTGCCTGAAATCTTCGCGATTTTGCTGTTGAAAGCAGCTTCTTTACAACCTTGAGCACTTGTGTTTAAGTTTTTATTCTCTAAAAAGTTTTGCTCAGACCTTCTGGGCCACCAAACAACAGTAGATCCAGTAAAGACAGAAAGCTCAGAATGCCAACTGATAACTTGCTCAAAGTACAAGACCCATGGAAAACTTTTTAAAGTCATGTTTCTGTGTGGCCATGAAGTTAAAGGGCTTTGAAACAATGTGAGAAACTCTTTTTAGTGTCCTTAAAATAAAATATTTTTTAACTCAGCATCAGGACTAGATGTAGAGAGTGAAAATGTACCATGTAAATTAAAAAAGAATCTATAAATGACGGTGAGACAAAAGGTGAAATAAAAGAAAGCTTAATTTTTGCACATCCTGAGCAGAAAAGTGTCCCAACGGAGTCTTGATCAGATCAGTTTCTGTTTGAACATCTTTTTAACCATCAGAAGCATCAACTTAAAATAAACGTCTGAATATAGATTCGTCTGTACTAAATAAAAAAGGAGCCTCATTCCAGAGAAAGTTGGACTCTCTCATGTTAAATATTTTCCTCTTTAAGTCTCTTTTTGTATGAAGTGTTCACAGAGCAGCCGGGGCAGTAAACACGAGCCCGCTGTGAGCAGTTTACTGGCATCTCCAAACAGGATTTCTGGCTCCTGAAGCTCAGACTTCAAACACATTTCCAGTTTGGAGATGCAAACTTAGACAATGCACATTTAATTAAACACTTTTTAAAGCATGTTTTTGAAAAATCTCGTTTATGAAAGACAAGTGATAACGCTGGACTCCTCTCAAACTTTCCTGCAGGAGGTGTTGGACTTGGAGAGGAGTCTAGGAGGAGTTTTGTTGGAGGATCCCAAACCGCTGCTCTTTAAAGACAGCTACCACAACCTGCGCCTGTCCATCCACGACATCCCGCACACCCACTGGAGAAGCAAACTACTGGCAAAGTATCAGGTAAGAAACTGAAAGTGCTGCAGTTAAAAGCTCGTTTATGTGTGCAGAGCTGAAAACCTTCAAGTGGGGCTTCAAGCTTTAACAAATTAAAGCGACAAAATGTAATTCCACCTTAAAATAGAAGTTTCAAAGTAAATCAGTGATCCAGTCACAGAAGGAAAAGAGGATGGCGTCCACTCCCTTTAAAGCTCCTGGTCACACATGCAACTCTGCAGGACAATCAATCAATCAAACTTTATATATAAAGCACTTTTAATACAAAAAAATGTAGCACAAAGTTCTGTACATTCAAGAACCTAAGCAGATAAGTGTCAGGGGATACAAAATAAAAAACAAAACAAAAACCCATCCCACCCAGCAACCCACATTCAACACACGCAATCCCTCATGCACGCACAGACGCACACACACACTGATGTACACACAAGGACACTAAGTGAGGACTCTTCAAACAGCCACAGACGACTGAGGAAACGCTATCTTGAATTAAAAATGAGGAAACACAGGACCGAAGACCAAACCAATAAAACCCTGATAAGATCAAATAAAGGTAATAAAGTGTTAAAAGTTAATTAAAACAAGGCTGTCTTAAAACCAAACAATAAGAGAGAAAATAAGAGGTAATAAAACTCAATATAGTGTCCAAGTGTGACAATGACCAAGTGGTCCTCCTGGGGCATGACCTGACATGGTTGGAGTATCCTCTGCTGGACAGGGTAAGGATGGTGAAGGACGGCAGGAGGGTCGCTGTTAGGCAGGACACAATGTCAACTAGAAAGCACTCGGAGAGCGCAAACCTCCACCAAGGTAGCTCACATATTGCTGTTACACCTATAAGCAATATTTCCATGATAAAGTTACCATCATGATATGATTCATGACCCTGAAAACCCACAGCTAGCACTCAGAATCATGTTGATATCATTATTAGTTAGACAGTTATTGAGCAAAAATGATTGTTTTCTAATGCCGGTTATCTGGATCACCACCAAAATCTAATCATGCTTTCATAAAAGTGAAATCTTTGTTAGCCCCTCTTTTGAAATTCTGATATAACTTGTGAACTTCTGGCTCCTGCGCTGAAACTGTGGGTTGACAAACTGAGCAGAAAGAGGCATTTTTCAGAAAATACAGCTTGTGGACTTCATTCCATCCAAATCCTCTCTCTGCTTCCTCTTGGCTGCAGCTCTGAAATGGCAGTCTGGATCTCTCTAAAACAAACCAACAGGAAGTCTGATTGTAGTCCTAATTTATGGACAGTGAACTTTAGAAATAACTTATTCTGACTCAAAGAGCAGGCTCTGTAGGTGGAAACAACAAACGAGAAGAAGAAGTTATGCATCTCTCTCCGTGGAATTGTGATCATCAACTGGCGGCTTGGGGGCCACATCAGGCCCTCCCACAGCTTCCAATCTGGACCGCAGAATATTATGAAACTCAGAAAACGGTTCATCAGGCATTACTTTAAAATCCACCTGTGGGACATTTTAGTTAAAGTTTCATCTGGTAAACTAGTATGTAAGAGTCACATCCTGCAAAGGTAAACATTAGAGGCCAGAAAGCTCCTGTGGCCTATATATTGTCAATCAATCAATCAATTAATCAATCTTTATTTGTATAGCACCAGTTCAAAACAAATGTTATCTCAATGCAGTTCACAATAGAGCAGGCTGAAGACATACACTTCATTTTATAGACACACATATATACATATATACAGTGTCCAGCATAAATGAGTACACCCCCTATTAAAAAAAATGTATTAATCAATATCTAAATGAACTAAAGAACAATTTCTAAAGTTTTTCCAAAGCTGAGTTTAACATAACATTCTTTTACCATAAGATGAAAATAAGGGTAATATGATAACTCCAATTTAGCTTTGCTCCCACCCTTTTGGTTGGGTTGTACTCATTTTGCATTCTGATCTTAAATTGAGAAAAATACTTTTCTGTGTGCAACTTAAAAAATCTTGTTTGCAATCAGTGGCCCACATTTGGGGGAGTATTTTGTGGTATGGTATGCCATAGAAAATGTTGATTTTGAAAGGAAACCAAAGGTTTTCTGACAAATCTGAAGGGTGCACTCATTTATGCTGAGCACTGTACGTATACATATAATAAATATATTTATACTGTATGTACACACATGTGCACGCAGAGATGTCCATCCAGGCAGAGACAAAGAGACTAAAAATAAGAGTTTATGATAGAGACAAACCCATGGATGCCCAGATCATAAATCTGTCCTCATCACATTTGTTTCTGCTGATTATAGATTCAACCAATCAATCTTTATTTATATAGCACCATATTTGTTGGATATAAATTTAGTGAAGGTAAGCCCATTGAGATGTGGCATCTCATTTTCAAGAAGGACCTCATGTCTATATGATTGTAAAGATAGTTGCTATGGATATATAATCAATACAACCATGGATAGATAGATACTTTAATATTAAAACTGATATCTATAATGAATATAATCTGGAGAGGCATGACGATATTGTAACTATCCATCACCCAGTCGCCTTTGTTAAGACACTAACGGACCTTTGTACGCTGTCATTGATGACCCCTGCTTCAGTCACGATGGAGATGTACTTTCTGTGTGTATCAGGATTGTTTTTCTTTGCTCACAGGAGATCCCCTTCTACCACATCTGGAGCGGCAGTCAGAGACCCCTTCACTGCACCTTCAGTCTGGAGCGAGGCAGCCTGGCCGTGTCTCAGCTCAGCTGTAAGATCTGTGTGCGACAGGTGGAAGGAGAGGGACAGATATTCCAGCTGCACACTGACATTCAGGAGGTAATGCTGGCATGTGATATGTCTCAAACACTGAAGACAAAATGCTCCTAAAACTTCAACTTCAAACTGATTTAACACCTCACATGTCATCACTTAGTCACCTGACAAATAATCTCCTGAGCAGCAGGCTGTTGAAGCTGCGTGATTCCTGCTCTCCACCTCATTGCCAGCTCTGCCCTGCTTCAGTCCTGCCCTCTTGCTTTCAACCCTTCGACTTAACATCGACCCATCGTCAGTGGGCTTAAGACACTTTTTCATCATGACTTACATGTAGAAAATACAAATTTGAGCTGTCTTAAAAAATTAACAGTTTGGACTTAAGATGGAACAAAAATGACTGAACAGGACAGGTGCATGTAGAATTGCATGAATACATTTCATATTACTTGACTTCCCCTTGAAATTAACTGGAATTTAGTTGGTGTCAATACATTTTTGGGTTGTCTTCTTAAATGCTAATGGGACTGGCGATGGACATAAGCCACTTGGCTTTAATCCCCAATGTATTTGCATGTAAAGGTCCAGTAATGCATATTGACCCGTTACAAAAAAAAAAAAAAAATCTCAAATCTCCAAAGTACGATTGAGCTAAAAAGTTCAGTGTTTTACCTTCCCCTCAGGAGGTTTCTGTGTTTGGCACTATTTTACGATGAAGCAAACGACTGTGTTCTTCCGCCTGTGCACAATGATTCCACTCACTGAATCTCGTTCTGAAGAATTTCTTCCACTTTCAAATCACTCAGATTTGGTCCAGTATTATTTTCCTCTGCTGCTTTTGTGTCTTCCTGAGTCCATAGAGCCAAACAGCAGATGGGCTGAATCAATGTACACAGGCGGAAGAACACAGAGCCATTTGCTGCATCGTAAAATAGTGCCAAACACAGAGACTTCCTGGAGTAAACATAAAGCACTCTGAAAGTTTTGGTTTAATTATGAAATTAAATTCTGGCTCATTTTTACATAAACACGCAAGTGTATAAAATAATTTTCCCCGTTAACAGCAGTGTATTTCATTCACCATCTCAGGTTGGTCTTCTTAAAGGTGCAGCGCTGCTGAAGCCCTTTCAGCCACTTCACTGACTGTTGTCAAGTACCTGATACAACCAACTTCAAAAATACTGAACTGTCCCTTTAAGCAATGTCATGAGAAGATCAGCTTTGTTATTCTAACACTGATGTTTTATTTGTGCATTCGGCTCAATCAGATTGTGATGATAACTGACTCAAGTGTCCCAGGAGTCACATAAGCCATTACAAAAAGTCCCTCACAGAAGCCTCTCCCATATATTGATGTGATCCAGCTTAAACGCAGATATGATCCTGTTTTATCCTTTTAAACTTGGTTTTTGAGATGCGCTCCCATTTTATCTACTTTTTATTATGAAATAATGCGAAGCACTCTACTGAGAGTCCTCATGTGAGAAACACATCCTCCCCCTAAAACTGAGCTTTTTGAAATATTATTTTTTTAATTGTGTTTTATAAAACAATACATAAGAAACAAGCACATCCACCAATCTGTCTTTATTTGTATAGAGCCATATTTGTCTTTGTTGAATAAACAGTGCCCAGCATAAATGAGTACACCCCCCTATTAAAAGAAATGTATTAATCAATATCTAAATGAACTAAAGAACAATTCCCAAAGTTTTTCCAAAGCTGAGTTTAACATAACATTCTTTTACCATAAGATGAAAATAAGGGTAATATGATAACTCAAATTTAGCTTTGCTCCCACCCCTTTGATTGAGTTGTACTCATTTTTGCATCTTGTTCACAATCAGTGGCCCACATTTGGGGGAGTATTTTGTGGTATAGTATGCCATAGAAAATGTTGATTTTGAAAGGAAACTAAAGGTCTTCTGACAAATCTGAAGGGTGCACTCATTTATGCTGAGCACTGTATAATTATTAAAGGTCAGCCCCTTGAGATGTGGCATCTCATTTTTAAGAGGGATCTCATGTCTATGTGGTTGTAAAGATAGTTGCTATGGATGTGTAATCAATAAAACCATAGACAGAGAGAATAATCTAATATTAACATTAATATATATGATGAATATAATCTGGAGAGGAATGATGCTGGTTAATATAGCGGCATCTAGCTGAAGTGTTATTAAAATGGGTTTAAATGGTCTTAAAGTATGAGCTTGTGTTAAATGATGTAATTTCCGGCACATCAGCAGGTCATCCATGATTGTTTGTCACAATCATACTAATATATGTGTGCTGTTTGCAGGAACTACCATGTATTTAATTTTGTTGATCTCCCTAAATTTGGTATCAGGGTCTGTAATGATAATGGAATGGGGCTAAAGGAAAGGCCACATAATTATCAATCCTCACCTGGACACTGTTTTTCATTTTCTGTCCCTAGACCTCAGTAAACCTGGTTAAAGAAGTTGTGACATGTTAGCAGACTAATCTGCCTCACCTCAACAGGTCTAAAAAAACATTTGAATCTCGAGGGAATTGACCGTAACTCACTCAAACAGATCACTCTGATTTAAGATCATTTGGCTGTTACGCTGCTTTGCCTTGTTTCTCCCTTTTCTTTGTCTTTCTGCCATTATCTCTCTATTTTTTCGTTTGCTTTCTCTCCTCTTTCTCTACCCCCTTGGTTTGTTATTATTATTATTATTATTCTTCATTGTCAATTTGTGTCTTTGCAATTTTTATTATAGAATTTTGTAAATCAACACCATAACTTGCTATGCACATATTTGTCTGTTCACATATTAATCTTGGGAAGATGCAACAACATGATGTTGAATTGTTTTAGTACCCTTAAAAGAACTTAATTGTCTTATTGGCTTTGAATGCCACAAAACCTTTCTCAGTAGATCACAGATTTAGTCTCCTGTTCTTCTCTCCCTCCGTTTTTTTTTCATCCAGACTCTACCACCACACTCGCCCCTGCCCTCAGGGGGGAGCTGCCTGCCCTCCTCTCAGGTGGGACCGTACGCCTTTCGCCTGCCAGACTCCATCCGCCAGAAGATCTGCGCCAGTCTGGACGCACCCAGCGCTCGAGGATGTGACTGGAGACTACTGGCCCGCAGTCTGGGCTTTGACAGGTGGGATGAAGCTCATGTTTCTGTGTGGCAGGTGGTCGTGCTTTAGCTGTAGACTGACGTGATTTTACTCATGCTCGTCTGTTTTGTCACATGATGGCTGATGAGTACTAGGTAAGAGTTTAGGAGTAGGTTTTCACAACCATGGCCAAGACTTAAGCCTCATCGTGGAGAAAAAAGGATGTAGATTTAGCTTCATAAAATGGCCACCTCAGCATTTAAGGCTTGATTTTAAGATTCAGTTCTCACTTATAAGGGCTGATTGGACCTCTGAGAACATGAACAATGTTTTTAATCCATTTTGATACTAAGTGTAGCCTTTAGACCCTGTTTTGTCTCTCTTTAGAGTCTAAGATTTAGACTTTAATTTAGATTTAGAAGAAAACCAACATGATCTTTGTACTTTGTTCTGTAAAACCTCTCAAAAAAAACTACACACACTTTTGCATCATTATATGTGCCACACTGAAGCAAAGAAATGAAAGATTTAAATCAAGTGTTACATTATAAGGAGACAAAAGCTATAAAAGTAAAATGTTGTTCATATCAAGAATTAGTTTATAAGGTGTGTTTATATTGTTCTTCTGCAGAAGAACTCATAAGAGACAGAGAGTGTTAGAAATTGTGCTGCATCGCACGCCTGCTGTCCACACTGCATCTGTTAAATATTTCATTACATGCCCCGTTTCCCTTTCTCAACACAAGAGCAAGTGTTTTTAATAAACGGGGAGAGAAACATAAATGTTGTGCTTTGTATTGATGAGTGGTCCAGTCAAAGGATCAGCGGTAAACGTCTCCTGGTGAGACAAATAAAGTTTCTTCCTATGTTGAAAGTGAAAGTAAAACTTAAAAAAAAAAAAACTTTATTTGGGATTTAACAATGTACAAGCATAACGTCAAGAAGAAGAAGAAGATAAAATAAGTAAGAAATTAAAACAAAGAAAAAGAGGGCGAGGGTGACACATGATGATTACTGAAACAGGTCACTTTCTTGTTCTGTGAAGGGGAAATTGTTAAAATATGCTGTTCAGTCTTCTTTAGAAACATTATATAGCTTGGTTTTTTGCTCGCAAATTTACATTTGTGAATGTGAAATTCAGGAAGAAGCAGAATTAAATTAATGAGAGAGATTGCATCTCCATCCTTGATTCTGTAATCATAGTTACCAAAAACAATATTTCTATAATAAAGAGACAAATGAGACAAAATGTTAACAACAATAAAATCCTTAACATCTTTCAACAGTTTGTATGTAAATTCACAACATCAGAATAAATGGGAGCATGTTTCTGGATACAAACCACAAAAAAACAGTAAATGTTTCACAGGATAGAATCCATGAATCAACTTAAACTTTTACCTTTTTTGTCAAAAAGGATTTTTGTGGTAAGGAGAAAGTAAAACATTTTAGTCACAGAAACAAATAAATGTTCCACTATCTGAACTTTGTAAAAGAAGTAAACAAGCTCTTCTGAGTAGAAAAGCCAAAAAATTCAAGAAAATCCCTCCCATAGCTTGTCAGTCTTCTCCTTTTCTTGTTGCTAATCAGCAAAAAAGCAAGAAAATGGAAACAAGGCGACGGGTAAAAACAGCACACTGATGCAAAGCTTCTCATCTCCGGACAGTCGTATGATTCACTTCATTTTGTCATGTTTATTCAGGCCAAAGTGTGACAATCAGCTGCCTTTACAACAATAATGAAGGTGAAGCAACATGTAACAATAACATTTATTTTCTTAAAGCTATTTACAAGGTCAAATTCACCCCAGTTTGACCACAAGCTCATATCGACAATTAAGTTAACACTTTGCCAACATTGGAATTACAGCACAATCTGAGATAGTTCGTATGAAGGCTTTTTCAGAAAGCTTTAATTATTTTCTCAGGTCAGACAAACAATGAATCAAGTCACCCATAAGGAGATTTATAATGTTTTTTCTAAACTTTCTATTAAGTAATTTACTGCTGACATTTTGCCTTTGCCTGATTATAATCCTTGACATTTATAAAAGAAAAGAAAATTAAAATAGATGTCTCTCCCCAAGAAAATAAAAAATATTTATGTTCTGCAGCTTTTATTGAAGTTAAATTCATATAAATAGACCGAGCTGACCAAACACACCAGATAGACAGTTTAATATAGACTGGACATCAGTGGTTCATGACCTTTTCTTACACCGCAGTCTGGCTTTATGTTTATGTTTGTTATATAATCTAGTCCCAGACCTTCAAATATCCAATCCAATCCACTTATTTATATAGCACAATTTTAAAGACACAAGGTTGAAAATGTGCTGCACGATAATGAAATAATAAATTTAAAAAAATAAAAAAAATAAAATAAAACAAACAGGGACCATACAACATTCATGCTGTGTTAAAAGCCAAGGAAGAAAAATAGATTTTAAGATGTGTGGTGGGAGCCATTTTGACATGGAGGGCTCGCTCATTCCACAACTTTTGATGAAAAAAGTGCAGTCGCCTCTAGTTTACAGCCTGGTTTTTGGGTCACAGCTGATCTGCAGACCTCAGTGACCTTTGGGGGGGCATAAACATGTGAGAGGTCAGAGAAGTACTGAGGTGCCAGCCCATTTAATGCCTTAAAGACAAACAAATAAAATCTTAAAGTTAATTCTAAAATGGCCAGTGTCAGTGAAGGAAAGCCAAATATGACCCACAGTTAAGCAGTGTTATTTTTGTCGACTGATTATTTTCGTCATAGTTTTCGACAACAGCCTTTTTCCCCCTGAAGAAAACTAGACGATAACAAAAAAAAAACAAGTGCACATGGACAAAAACTAAAACTAAATCAACAGACATTTTCATCAACAAATAAAAAATGTTTGACGGAGACTTAATCTAATCAGACAGAATTTGGTCATGTAGAAAGTAGGGACAAGATAGGAATATATCCAATCACAGCTACTTTGGTTGTGTGGAAAGGTTGGATGAGTTAAGAGGGACATCCAATCACAACTGCCTTCATGGTGGCGGGATCCAAGTGTAAAACATGACTTCAGAAACTCAAGGAAACATAAAAAATGCCTTACGCTTTACTATTCATATTTTAGTCGACAAACTAAAGCTAGACTAAAATTAAAACAATTTTGATGACTAAATTATGACTAAAACTAAAGATATTTTAGGCAAAGACTATAACTACAACTAAATTAAAAAGTGCTGGCAAAATCACATCTTAAAACTCACTTTTTTAGATGCTTTTACATGATCCTTTTTTACTTACTTATTTTACTATTTTTAAACTTTACTGTTCTTACGCTCCTCACCGGTTTCTCATCATTTTAGACCTGTTTTTACCATCTTTTCTTGTTTTAATATACCCCCTTTTTATTATTATTTTTATTTTGTTTTATTTTATGTCCTGTCCTCTATCTGCCCTCTTATTTTCCATCTTCCTGATGTGATGTCGTCAACTTTCAACAGTCATAAATTTATCTATATCTATAAACCTATTATCTATTTATTGTCTTGTTGTCTCTTTGACATAATACATAGAACAAGTACCTTCTTCACTAATGTTCTTCATCTGTACATGCTGACATGGTGAGCTGTATGGATTTGGTGTATTCCTAAATTACTTCAGCTGTTTCCCTCTCACCAGTTTACTATTTTCTTTCCTTTTGTTGCTTTAATTAACATGACCCACTGTGCCTTTTCCTTTGACTCTCTTGGTCTCTGCTGACCTGATTTTGGATTAATTGTGCCCAGAGTTTTGCCTTTTTTCTGCCTTTGTTTTGTCTGTTAAAGCACTTTGTAAACATCTATTTTTTAAGGTGCTATATAAATAAAGTTATTATTATTATTATTATAAAATGAACACTGGAGTTAAGGCAAACATGAGCTCTTTAAAAGTCTGACTTAGATGTGATGTCCATGAATAAACACAGAGTGTGTGAACTTTCTTTATAAAGTTTAGAAGACATTTAATCTTGTTAATGAGCGAATCCAGCTCTGTGAAAAATGAGCGCTGGCTGAGCTTTATTAAATGGACGTTCAAAGTAAAGTTGTACCTCCATTATTTGCAGGCACAGTATAAATGACTCAAACTTTTCTCATCAGCTGAATGTATCTCCGTGTCCTCACAGCGTCTCTCTGCTCTCCTTTCTCTTCAGGTACTTGAACTACTTCGCCACAAAGCCGAGCCCCACGGGAGTTTTGCTGGACTTATGGGAGGCTTGTCACCAGGCTGACGCAGACCTGGTCTCTCTGGCGACCGCGCTGGAAGAGATGGGCAAAAGTGAGGTGCTTGTTGTCATGACGACAGATGGGGATTGTTGATTGGTCAAGGAGCAAGAAGAGAGCAAGAAAGCAAGACTTTTTTATTGTTTTTTTCCTACACGGCCGTGATGAAACTAAGAATATGCACACCCCGGCACGAATCATAAACCCACGGAGCTTTTCGTCTCCTTCACATGAACTCCTATTACCTCTGCTTCATCTTTTTTCACTGCCCCCAGATCAGCCACTGTAGCTACACGCCAACCATAACCCGCAACCCCCACATGGGCCATCCTGGGATAACGGCTAACCTGATTCAGCTTGAATCCTCCAAAGCGATGTAGCATCGGCAAGATTTGAAAGCAATTTCAGGGTACGAAGGCGTAAAAAGGGTGTTAAGTAATCTGTCAGATGTGATGTCGACAGTCTACGTGGAAGATTGAAAATGACACTGTTGTTGTATATAAATGATACAGCTTTGGGACAAGAGAAAAGATCCATGTATTCATCACAGTAAGGCTGGCACACCACACAAAAACACTAACACGGGATTACCCATGTTTTGGTAGCAGCATGAAAGAGCATGATTGAAAACCATCTTCACCTCATGGCAGGGGCTTTTTGTTGTCTCCATTGTCGCTCTGAATGACAGGCAGCACCGATCTGTCTGCTTCCTCCTCAGGCTACGCACACTCGGCTCAGATTTCTTTTTTTCTTCAGCTTCAACTGTCCACAAACGTACGACGAGGACTGAAACCCTCAAAGTTGGAGGGCTGAAGCGCACCGCCGCGGGCTGACAAACAAACAAAGCTGCCTCTCCTTTTGTTGTAGGCGGACGTATTGTGATGTCCGTTTAAGAATTGGCGGCTAACTGGCTCGATTGACTCTTTATATTGTACCAACAAATGCCTCAAAGCCTTGGCATATCATCGCAACTCACAGGGGTGTTTCTCTTTCATCTCTCCTCACATTTGTCTATCGCTCCGCCACACTCCTCCGATCTGTCGAGAATAAACTGCAGGAGAGCTCTCCACTCATCCCTTAAAAGTTTCCTTTTGGGAACGCTCTTTAAGTTATTATCCATATTTGTGGATATTTTTTTTTCACTGTTGTTTCTGTTAACAGTCACATAGACACTGTTTTATCATGTCTGTTTGTTTAGGCTCCAGAGCTGCTGTCTTTTATTTGTGATTTCAGACGGATGGAGGGGTGTACAACAAAGACGAATATGTGTTTTAGAGAGGTGTGTATTGTTATAAGCTGACTGTCTTTTGATCCAAAACTTATGATGCACAATATTATCGGTACAATATCGAAATCTGCAGATATTGAAATCCTTGCTGACGTTCTCAGTCCTTTATATTAGCGGTAATATCGACTAAATACACAAATATACCACAATACTTTTTGTCATGACTGCATGAAGACATTTGAAAATCAAGAGTTTCATTTTTTCATGAGTTAAATGTTTTTCTTGTTTTACATCTGCTCTTTGCACAAAATGACAGGCACATTGAAAGCAACAAGTCTTTTTTTTGTAAAGTTAAGTTGAGAAAACATATCTTTACCGACTATGATTAGTTGAAAATATTGGCATATCAAATATTGGCAATATCCAGTCCGATTTTATTTGTAAAGCACTTTAAAACCACCACAGTGGACCAAAGTGCTGTACAGAAGAAAGAATAAAATAAAATACAAGAGCAAGACTAAGAGACATTAAACAGCTGCACAGTTAAAACAAAGCAAAAACAATAAAGCAAGGTAAAAACAATGAACTAATTCAAAATACCACATAAAAACAAACAAATAAAATAATAATACATTCAAATGCCTCACATGGTGTCAAAAGCCAAGGAGAAAAAAAGGGGATTTAGGATGGGACTTAAAAACAGAGAGGAGGCCTGTGATAACAATATCATGCATCCCTGTGCACAACTTAACTCTGATTATTTGTTTTAGCCAATAAAAGTCACAGGCTGGAGCCTATCCCGGCTGACATTGTGCAAGAAGCTGGGTAACACCCTGAACCAGTTGCCAGTCAATTGCAGGGCAACATAGAGAGACAGACAACCATTCATGCACACAATCAAATTTAAGGGCAATTTAGAGTCATTTGGTTTCATTTTTTTCAGTCTTGTTTATTGTGACAGCCCTACTAAACTTGCCGGCACACCATTTTTTCATAATGCTTAGATTATTTTTGATGTTTGTGAACTTGTACAGTACAAATTAACCAGAAAACATCAATGACCATCTTTGTGTTATCTGTAATATGTGGAGTTTAAGTTTATTTGGACAGCCAGGATATGATCAGTTTGCTTTGTGGTACACCCCTCTGGTCTAACTTAAGAGTCAAGGACACGGTGGATGTCTCAGTTGTGATTAACAGTCTTGTTTATCGATATAATTCAATGCTGTGTTTCAAAATGTAAGATACAAGATGTAAACCTGAGTAGAAGTGCTTGAATAATCCCAGTTAAGGCATTTTAATTTGAACTGGAAACTCCAAAATAGTGCCAGGATCCAGACCAAGCTCAGCACAAACATGGAGGTTGTTATCCTGGTTAAACACAAAAAGTTTTGGAAACATCACTTAATATTTTGATTTTATATGAATTATTGAATTTTGTCAGTGGGATTTCCTATTATACAGTTCAATGTTTTTTTTTTTTTGTGACGTCAATCTGGATCAGATCCAGATGAAATTTACCTTGATGATAGAGACATAAACACCATATTATCCTGTGAAATTGGAAGCAAATCTGTTAAAAAATGGCAGACATATGATTTTTTTGAAATTCCACCCAATGTTAACTTAAAGGATTTTTGGAAATTTGGGGATTTTTTTGCATCCAGACAAATATTCTTATCACCACCAATCTCAGCAATATCCATCCAGTAGTTTTTGCGTAATCTTGCTAACAAACAAACATACGCCGGCAAACACATAACCTCCTTGGTGGAGATAACCATCAGGCCCTTTTTCTAAAATAAGTAATACATGAACGGCTGGTGTATCCTTCTGTCAAACTGGCAGTGATCGACCACAAAATATCCGTCAACATCAACTTATCCCTGCATCCATCCGTCCCTCCATCCGTCTCTCTTCTTCATTTAATAACACTTTAAACTTTAAACTAAGCCGCCTGCTTTGTGGTCAGGGTCCTCGAGCTATTCTGCATTATCGACATTGTTCTGTGGGTTATTCTAGGACTGGAATTGAAGTGCTGTCATCTGTGACTTTAACTTTTCTTTGTTTTCATTTTTTTTTTCTCCCTTAAAGCAAAAAAAAAAAAAGTGTTCATATCTTTGAAACCACAAAAACCAAAACAGGCAGTATCCCTCCTCCTCAGCAGTGAGTCATGTTGCTGTTTTGTGTGAATGAACTGAAAACATACTGAAAGTGTGTCTGTGTGTGTGTGTGTGTGTGTGTGAGTGTGACTAGAACGAGTGGGCAGGTGGGCGTGCACATGCAGAGTGTGTGTGCACGCTCACGATCTGTCATTCCTCTTTGTAAGTGCTATGCAAAGTACAAAAGAAAAAGCGAAGCATTTTGACTTCTTTTGTTTCCTGGCAGAGTAATTCTATTTTTTCAGATCAGGGCATTGACAGGGTTTTGATTTTGTATCCCAAAGTGGTTTAAGAGTGGTGGGCGATGGTGGCGTGTGTGGCAAACCCCCATCTGGATCAGGAGACATGGATCACCGAACAAGGACTGAAAAAAAAGCACATTTGGGACAAAAGGAGCAGAGAATGGCTGCAGGAGAAATGATGAACTCGTGCCCAGCAGGTCTCTGCCTGCCCGGAGGAAATAACCCCACATGACCTGCTCGGTACTTTGGATCCCTGAGAACTGCAGGACTATTTTCTTGTTACAGAGACTGAATAGCTGTAGACTACAGTGTTTGTTCGTCCAGATTTCATGAGTATCTGTTGGATCTTTGGCCATCGCTCTGGATAACTGTCGCTGGAGCTGTACTGGAGTCCTCCTCGCTCCCATCCTAAACAGAAAAATATCGCCTTTGTTCAAAAAAGACGTTTTTACAGAAAAACAAAATGGATTCAGTGACATTATTTTATGTCTGTAAAGAACAAATTGTAAATAAACGTCTAGCCTTCTTACCTGTAACTAAATATAATTTTTATGCAATAAATTATATTTCTTAGTTTAACAACATTGTGTCTTCTGTGGTTATCTGCTTAGGGCTGTCTCCAGAAGGCTGGCATCAATGGTCTTTGTTATTTGACTGGTCAGCTCACCTCAGAACTTCAGCTATGACAGGCTTTTTGTTGAGCAAGGCACACTGGACCACAGTGTAGTGACGTAAGGCCAGCTCCGGCCTTTTGTGCGACTCAAAACGGTCCTGGTGTGACTCAGCCTTGTCTCAGCCCTTTTCAAAATACTGCCTTGTGAACACGAAACGATCCAAGTGAAATATTTACATTTTTAGCGTTCCATTAGCTGAATAGGAACAAAGCAACAGAGATGAAGGTGTGAAACCACCATCAACCTCATCCTTAGATTCCTTGATATTGAATGTAGAACAGTCTTGATCCACTTCTGTTGATCATATGAGACCCACATTAACCTGACAAGCCAGATAGACCATTTGATATATTTCGCAAGTCCATATGGGAAAGTGGGCAGAACCTTCAGAAGCATATCCTTCAGGTGTTTGGATGTGTTACCTTCCTTGCTCGCAGGACTCTCACTCCGAACCGTAGTCGGGAGGGCTGCTTTTGACTCACTTTATTCTGGCTTGTACTCACTTTATGGCTCGTTGCTGGTAACCGGCATCAAGGAGTCCGGACCCAAAGTGTGGAAAGAACTGAGGACGAAGTGGTGTTTTTACTGCCAATTGGCACATTTATTTCTGTTTCCTTTTGCACATGAACCTGGGCCTGACTAACTCTCTCTACCTCCCTTAGTAATGCCGTTTCTGACTTTGTCATACACAAGTTTCATCCACCACGCTATCTCTCACTCTCCACGCTGCAGCCATCTCATTCGTCACCCACTCACACGGAGCCAGTGTCTTAAAGGGACAGGCCTGGCCAGTAACAGATGATTATTCTGTCAATCACATTCATTATTAGCCAATAAGATAATGTAGAAGGCGGGTGCTACTGCTATGGAGTAAAAGACAGAACATGAACCACTTCATAAAAAACACTCTGGGCAAAACATGTCAGACGTGGAGCGAAAATATCCTTACTACAGAGAGGTTTGTAAAGTTGATATTTGTTTTTCATTGAATAAAGAAATGCAGTCAAGATCTGATAAAACTGCTGCTGAAGCTGTTAGCATCCATGCTAATCTCTGTACGAATATTCACTTCCTGCTGTCATCTTGCTCGTAGCTCCCACCTCTTCTCTGATTCTGTTTTTCCCACTTTGGGATGCTCACAATTGTAGATTTGAGCTCAGCAATCAGGCTGATCCAGCTGCACTGCAAGGTTACCCCGAATCTCTGTTTCAGGCAAGTCGACAGGCCGTAAGTACTTCTGCTTCTACTCTGACCAATCAGAACAAAGCACTAATTACCACAGAGTAGAGGGTTCAACCAATCACAGTAGACTGGGCCCACATGGGGAAGGGAGCCTAAAGTGCGGAGCGTCTCTGGCAGAGAATACAGGTGGATCAGGGGTTCACTGTGTGTGAAAACAAGCAGGTTGCTTGAACATTAGTGATTGTGAACGTAACATCATCAAAACTGAACATATGAACATGAGTAAAGACAAAATGTGGACTCTTTAACACTTAAGTTGTCTTCTTTGATCAATTGATGGCATCCAGCTGGTGCGTAAATTTCTGATGTAACTGCTAGTTAAAGTGGGGTGCACACATAAAGATTATCGGACTGTTTTTGTCCCCCTTCCCGACCAAGGATGCCAAACTCCAACTTATCTTATGTCTTATAAGGTTATCCTGTGGTCTAAGATGTTAAGAGAGAATTTGTCCCAATAATCGACTCTGAAACGGGTCGGGGCCAACAAAAGTAGCCAATCAAGAAGCGAGCTGACTGAGGAACAAGGAAGCAGGCGTAAATAAAAACAAGCATGGCCAACCTGAAACATTAAGTTCAGTGGACCTCAGAAATGGAGGACCAGCTCATGTGTTCACGCTGTCTCCAGGATTTTTCCACGGTCTTTTCTTTTTTTTAGTTCAGGATTTTTCTGTAAAAAACAGTCCCAAGACCACCATCATTCCCTTTTCTTGTATTTCCTCCTCCATTTTGCTTATTATGTTTTCTGGTTGTTGCTATGTTTCTTCTTCTTTGTTTTTGTTGGATCACATTTGATCAGATTTCTGTCTTGGAGGACTAGATTCTAGATCGTTGGTGGGACAGAATGGTTCTGTGTGTGGTGTGCTGTGTTGAGATTATCAGAGCGCACCACACAGTATGATCAAAACTGTTCAATGTCTGATTTCTTATCATCATGTGTGGGGTCATTAAGATAAAAATATCTTCAGATTTAGAAAATCCTTATGTGTGTACCCCACCTAACATTCTCCCACCATGTAATCCCTTTCTTCATACTTGAAAACAGTTTGTTTAGCTTGTTGAGGCCCCTCAGTCAAAACAGTCTGGCTCTGTCCCTGTTTCTTCAGATCACCTTGACAGGTCAGAATCATCATTAAATGACATCTGTGTTTTCTTTATCAATTACAGCCTCTTTTCAGGTAAAACACAAAGCCTCTCATCCTCCCCTCTTCTCCCTCACACCTCATTGGAGAATTCCCTTTTGGTCCATTTAGCTTTTAAAAGCTTTTAACCAGCAGGCTGTCCACCCTCCGAGTTAACAAGGTTTCAGAGACTCTAATAGTGCCCTTCATGAACTGACTCTGCCTGTTTGGATCCACCGTTCTAACCTTAGTTTTTTTAATGAGCCCAGAATGTGGGGGATTCGTCAGATTAAACTCTAACACAGAATAAATATCTCTCTGAGTCATTCGAGGAGAGCGTGCGAGGCAGAATGGTCTTAACAGGAGGTGAGTCTTTGCACCTGTTTCATTAAATGCGCTGCTAATAGAGGACTGATGTGCCACCCTTCAGTGCATGACTTAATTGAACCTTTTTATAATAGGTGAAATGGTGGCATTCAGAAACTGCCTCACTTGTTATTGTTACTCTGCAGTGAATAAGTCTGAGCATAATTATTCTCTATAAAGACTGGAAAGCTACTTTGAGACCAGACTGCCTGTGAGTGCTCCATACACTTGACTTCAAGGTTGTCTAAATGTTAAATACTTCGGAACTTTTACTAAACCACGAGAGATGCACAAAATGAACAGCATGATATCTGTATTGACAGATATCCACCCATCCATCATCTGTACCACTTATCCCTTTCAGGGTCACATGGAGGAAGGAGGTGGAGCCTATCCAGCTGACATTTGGTGAGAGGTGGGGTACACCCTGAACTGGTCACCAGCTGATCACAGGGCCACATACAGAGACGGACAACCATTCACACACTCACCTACACCTAAGGGTAATTTAGAGCAACCAATTCCCAAAGTCAAAGTGCCCAGAGACAGAACCCACGCATGCACAGGGAGAACATGAAAGTTCCACACAGAAAGGCCCTGGTAAACACAGGGATCAAACTAGCAACCTTCTTGCTGTGAGGCACGTGCATTACCTGCTGCACCACTGTGCCGCCCTCAGAATAAACAGACATACTTTTTTCTTTTTTTTACATTGTCTCTGGATGGTCTGTTAGAACCACATTGGAAAGGTTTAGTTGAGTAGAATTGATTTCAGAAACATAATGATGACATACATTTTATTTATTTATTTATTTAACTAGAGGACAGTGCACATTAATGAACATTGGCATGTAAATGTGCCAGATTATAGCCCCAGGCTAATTTCAGTCTGTAGTCCCCTGCAGGTTGATGTAATTCATTTGTACAGGTGTGTACAATCTTAAAATACATAAAGTGCATAAAACAACGGTAACAGGCAGCAGCAAGATGACAGATAAATATAACATGAAAATTACAGGACACACATACAACAACACAAACGATATTCTCAAGACAAACCATAACAAAGAGACCCTCAGGGTTAAAGTGCGTGAGCTGTTTAATGCGCAAAATGCGGTGTTAAAGTGCTAAAGTGCTGATATATTGCACATCATAATAAAAGTGCTAATGTATGATTGCTCACTTGCCCACACCAGTTGTATTGCACAGGTTGTGCATAGGCAGACCTGTTAATGTACAGTATTTTACATGGTTAGCATACATAGATGTAATCATGCACGCAAAATTGCACTTACATTACATACATAGAGGTATTTATGTACGCACATTAAGGACAGATGTTATAAGTGGTCACAGGTCTAGTTTGTCCTGAGCCACACCTTCAGATGACCCTTACAAGCTGCAAAGCTGGAACAGTCTCTGACTGATGGTGGTAAACTGTTCCATAATGTGCTACTAGTTACTAGCTCTTCATGTTGCTGTTTTGTGAGCCAGAGGTAGAGCTTTGAATTTGATTCGAGCCACAACTGGAAGCTAATGAAGACAGATTAACAGCAGACTGACGTGTGCTGTGTGGGGCTGGTTAAAGAACACATGCTGCTGCATTCTGGATCATCTGCAGAGGTTTAAATGTAAATGCAGGGACACCTGCAAGTCTGGAGTTGCTGTAGTGAAATACTCAGAGCCTGTACCAGAGGCTGTGTTGCCAGTTCTGTCAGGTAGAGTCTGATCCTCCTGATGTTATGGAGGGCATATCGACAAGACCGAGATACTGAGGCCACATGAACCTTAAAGGTCAGCTTGTCATCAATCATCACACCCAGATTTTTGGCAGAGTTTGTGGGCAGGGGATTATTGGATCCAAGCTGGATCTTGATCTGTGGTTGACTGGAGGGACTGGCTGGAAGTTCATTAAGCTCAGTCTTGGACAGACTTAGTTGAAGGTGGCATTCCTTCATCAATGTGAAGATATCAGCAAGGCTCGATGAAATCCAAGCTGAGACAGATGTCATAGGAAGAGCTGAGTGTCGTCAGCATAGCAGTGGTAGGAGAGGCCATGACAGCGAATAATTACACCAAGAAGAGTGATACTCCGGAGGATCTTACATGAGGCAGGACTAACATCAATCCTGAGATCAGAAAATGTAGAGAGAAGGATTTGAAAAGTTGTTTAGAATGTACAATAAGATGGGAAATACCAAATGTCAGGTACCCAAGGCTTCTACATAGTCTCTGGAACATGTCGTGTTTATTTTTGCAAGAATGGTGTCAAGCTATAAGATTCCTGTAATTTTGACATCCCTTGGCCAAACATTTTGCTACTTAAAGTTCCTCTGCATTATAAAATTTGGCAGTAAGTTGTATCATTATCAGAGAAGAATATAAAATAAAATATTAAATCTGTATGTTTAATGTAAGGACGAGGTTTTGGTGATGATATTGGAGGGAGATAAAACCTCTGGAGTGTATTTTTGTGTGCAGATTTTTCTAGCACAATAACCCGTGTTGTTGCCGGGGGCTAACAGCAGTTGAGCAGCTGTGACTTGGAGAAGATCAACATTTGGACAGTGATTCATTCGATAATGATCGGTTTAGTCCAATAACGTCTGCTCGACATTTACAGACAGATGTGAGCCTGCAGGTTTAAACTCCAGTCCAACACACAATGACAATGATGACACGTTTGACTGGGATACTGTTGTTTTAATTATCTCAGGTGATGGTGCCTTCAAATGTCAGGGAGCTGCACAGAGCTGCTGGATATGTGGTCCTACAGCGCCCTCTGCTGACAGACCATGTGTGTGACTCATTATGGTTTGATTTGATGAAAATGATAATGGAAGTTTATTTATGGAACTGGTTTGAAGCAACAAAGAGTCAAAACTGATCATTTATAGCATTATGAACATTACACTAACATAGAGACAGATATGACATCATACTGAAAACAGGTCAAGCAATAATATTTTAAACATAAAATACAACATCTATCCATTATCCATGCTGCTTATCTCTTTAAGGGTTGTGAGGGGGCTGCAGCCTATTCTGGTTGTCACTGGGTGAGAGGTGGGGTACACTCTGAAACAGCTGCCAGACAATCACAAGGCCACATAAAGAGACGGACAGCCATTCGCGCTCATACCTAAGGGCAATTTGGAGTCACAGAGTAACCTGATGAGCATGTTTGGTCTGTGTGAGGAAGCTGGAGAGCCCGAAGAGAACTCACGAATGCACGAGGAGGACATGCAAACTCCACACAGAAAGGCCCTGCCCGACATGGGGATCGAGAAAAATTTTCAACCACTTACAGTCATTTATCTAAAAAATGACGGAGTTCAGAGCTTGTCCAAAAAAACCCCCATAAGATTCAACAAGGGGAGAAAACAAAACAGACATTTTTAAAAGCACTTTGATTGAACTGGTTAAATATTTATATTTCTTAAAGTACATTTTGGGGGCTTTTTATGCCTTTATCGATAGAGAAACAGACAGTAGATAGGCTTTTGAAAAAGGGGTGAGAGAGTGCATACCACTGCACCAAACCAGCACCCTAGATGACCTTATTTTTAATGTGTAAGTGGAAGAAAGAAAAGGGGAAAAGTCTTCAAACAACTGTGATAAAACATTAAAAAGAAAAGTGAATACACATGGCCAAAAAATAATTAAATAAACAGATCGTGAAAAACAACAGTCACTGTTTTAATTAACGCATTTACATAGGGTGTGGGTGGAAGTGAAACTTTATTCATTCACACTCCCTCATGAACAATACACTTCATCATTCTGCAAGAATATATTTTCTCAAACTTATTATTAGGTCTGTTTTTAATATTCAGAATATTTTTACAGCATTACAGAGGTGGTGCTGCAGCAGGTACTTCTGTTGCCTCACAGCGAGATGAGTTTTCATGTTCTTCCTGTCCATACATGGTTCCTCTGGGTACTCCAGTTTCCTCCCACAGACCAAAATGCTATAGGGGACCTTTCTTTGAAGGTCTAATGTCCTGTTGTGTTTGATCATTTACATCACGTCTTGAGTTTCTAATTAGTAAGGTTTGATTTGAGTTGACAAAAAAATTAAAGATTTCATCTCTGTAGAGGTTCAGATGTAGCTCTTTTCTCCTCCCCTTTGAAGATGCTCAGATTTTAGGGGGCAGGGAAGCTATGGGGGGCGCTATAATAGAGATCTGCTCTGATTGGCTGCCTAAATGATGCCTGATTGGAGGGGGGAGGAGGGATTACAGGCTGCAGAATTTTAAAACAGTCATGGCGTCAGTCTGTGATAAGCAGAAAACACATGTAGGTGGGGGCTGTACAGCTATTACATCATAAACCCAGGAATTAGAAAACACTGTGTGAAGTGGCATTTCATTTAAAGAGGTAGAGAGCATTTCTCTGTGAACTGAGAGTCTAGTAAAAGGTGTCATGTTCCTCTGCTCCCCAAGTTCCTTCTAACAACATTAAAAGCAAAGACATGTGACTTTGCAGGACATGAGACCTTTAGGGAATCAGTTCAAAATCTAAACCTCCCTCACAGTGAGATATAAACTGATAATTTTCTGTTCTTTGTAAAACACATTGTTTTGGTTCTCTTGACTACATTGTCTTAATTCCCCAACAGACACAGTTCACCTCCTGGTCTGGCCTAAACTGAGCTGGATTATTTTGAACAATCCACCTCAGAGTGTTTTCTTTGAGACTTAGGCTCACAGTTTACGTCACCTGAGTTGGACACAGCCCTATGCTGCACTTCCCTGCTTGTATTTGAGTAGCTTCGAAGTCATGAAATTATCCCATAATAGGCTGTATAATTGATTTGTGGAATTCACTTGAATTATGGTAATTAGATTATTAGATCACAACATGATTAGATTATAACTATTATTTAATGACTGTGGTCATGTCAGCACTGCTCATGATCGTGGCTGAAAGCACAAATGTCAGCAAGTTGACTTATATCTATCAATCAAAACCAGATAAACAGGCAAGTTTGTTGTTTTCTTTGAAATGTTTGTTTCAGACACATTTGTTTATGCAGTCTTGATGTTTTGCATTTATATCATGTACAAACAAACTGACATAGTAAAATTATTCTTAAAGCAAGTTACACAAACAGCTCAAAGTCCAAAAAAAAAAGAAAAACTATGGATCCCTTAATTCTTGCAGGCCAATAGATACATATGTTTCAAAATAAACATTTTTGAGAAACTTATATAGAGTATTAAAATATGACAATACTTTCGGTGTCTACAAAAGGACAAGGCTGGGCAAGTGGTGGCAGGGGTGCCACTCAGGGGTAGGTTCAAGAATGTACTGGAAGAAGAGTACAGGGACCTGCGAGGGCCTTCAGTGACAGGAGCACTAAAAACGGCCTCCTGCTGTGCACCTTGACAACAAGCTGGGCTGGTCGATGAACACAGACTTTTTTTCACAGACTTAAAAAAAAGTTCAACCTTTAATAAATTATTTTTTCAGTGGCCCTAATAAATAGCTTTCATGAAGTTGAAAATATATAGCATTGCCATTTTTCTGGCCAAAATTGGCTACTCCAGATATTAAACAAATGTTTTGTTTAAAAAAATATGCTGCTAAAGTGGATAAATACTTTTCAAAAGGTCGTTTGTTCGAGATTTTTTTAAGTCTTTTATTTTTAAGGGGTGTTAGCGGAAGTGCCAGTGTTGTTGCTGCAAGTGGTGCATTCATGAGATGTCGGAATTATCAGAAGATGTGGTTTGAGCTGCGAAATTCATTTGAACTCTTCTTAAACATTATGAATCACAGTAAAAAAAAGTGTATTTTATAAATAAAATAACACACACAATCATGAAACCTGAACAGAAACATTGGCTTGACGGCCGAACCTAATAATTTCTCGCAATGAAAATGACATTCATGGCTCAACCTTTGTGAATTTGATTATCGTGTCTGTTTGTAATTGTTAGCCGCTGTCCATATAGCGATCCTGACACTTAGCTATTCAAGAAAATAGACTTTAATAGACTTTTCTCTTTAACTGCATCAGCGTTGTTCCTCATTTCGTCTGAAGCCCGAGAAAGCGCTGGATTTTGAGAATTCCGAGCATCATGGCGGCTCGTGAACGCATCCGGTGTGAACAATGTTGTCTGTCAGCTGACCAGAAGTGCTGCTGGCTGTGAAATGGATTTCAGTGTTGGTCTGGTGTTGGTGTGACACTTTAAAGAAACACTGAAGCAAACGACAGCCAAGACGTCTTCAACCGAGCTGTGAGGTACGTTCTTAAATTAATTAACGAGCTCTACATGTAGTTTATGTTGAGTTTAGTGGCATTGTGGACAGTTTCTTCACCCTGACTGCCTTACATTTATGTGTATGTGTTTACAAAGCGGCTTCAACACTAATTTAATTTAACTTAGGACACCCATTCTACCGCAGTATCATGACAAATACCGATGCAGCAGAGGAAACACACTGATTTACCCGTCAATACTTTAATATACTGTTAATTAACCCGTTCATGTATTGATCAGAGCCATGCTGCAGGGATTAGTCTCCTAATTTTGACTCGGTGTAATCTCTTTTTCTGGTGTAAGCATCATGTGAATACTGGTTCCTCATTAGTTACACACATGATGCTTTAAGATGCAAGGTCAGCTTTGTCCAGACATGCCAGTCTTCCCTTAACCTCCTTAAATAATTTCACTAATGACCTCTTTGTGCTTGTGAGGTTAGTTAGTGGCAGAAATAGAAACATGCATGAGAATAGAGGAACAAGATTATTTGAGAAGTTTTTATAGCTGTTGGATAAACTCGATTTCATTTTTTCCCTTTTTGTGTCCAATAAAAGTATTTAAGACTATCAGCAACCACACTGACCCTTTCTGGTGGTTTCTATTTTATGCCTAAAATACCTGCAGGGTTGGTGTCAGATGATGAGGTTAAAACACAGAAAGCATTTTTATTCCCCTCCTCAACCTTAAGAATCAGCTGGATTCACCAGATTCCATGTTGTACTCGGGCAGGTCCATCTTGGAAAACCTCGAGGTTAAATGACATTTCACCATCCTCTTAAGGACAGAGTATAAGAGCAAGGTATTTGAGCTGACAGAGAGAAGTACGGAGGCCTCAAGGTGTCAAACACGACATTAAAAGCAGAAACAAAAGCACAGAGCCAAAGCAAAACAACTTTTCTGCACTCGCTTCAGCTGTTTGTACCTGTGCTTCAGCTCTTTTATTTTTGCTTTACTTTTTATTATGTTGCTTTGGCTTCTGTGTTTTTTCCTAAGCTTTTTTTTTTTTTGCTTGAGCTTTTGTTTTTGTGCTTCGGGTTTTGTTACTTTGCTTTGGCTTTACTTCTTCATTATTTTGCTTTAGCTATTTAAAATTTTATTTCAGCTTTTGTTATTTTGCTTCAGCTTTTTTGTTTATTTTCATCTTTTGTTATTTTGCTTAGCTTTTTTTGCTTCAGCTTTTGTGTTTTTTGCTTTATCTTTTATAATTTTGCCTCACCTTTTTTTTTTAATGTTTTTATGTATTTGCTTTAGCTTTTCTGTATTTGCTGTAGCTTCTGCGTTTTTGCTTCAGTGCTTTTTTTTTCTTCATCTTTTTTGATTTTGCCGCAGCTTTTGTTTTATTTATTCAGCTCCTACATATTTGCATTAGGTTTTGTGTATTTGCTTTGGCTTTTTTATTTTGCTTCAGCGTTAGTTATTTGGCTTTAGCTCTTTTCATTTTGGTTATCTTTTGTAATTTTGCTTTGGCGTTTGTTGTCTTGCTTCAGCTTTTGTTATTTTGCTTTAGCTTTTTTCATTTTTGTTTTATCTTTTGTTATTTTGCTTTGGGTTTTCTTATTTTGCTTGCAATTTTGCTTCAGCTGTTGAGTTTCTGCTTCATTTTTTGTTATTTTGCTTTTGTGTTTCACTTCATCTTTCATTATTTTGCTTCATCTTTGGTTGTTTTGCTTCAGCTTTTATTTCTTTGGTTCAAATTTTGTGTATTTGCTTCAGCTTTTCTTCGTCTTTTGTTGCTTTGCCTCGCCTTATGTTTATTTGATTCAGCCCTGGCATATTTGTTTTAGCTTTTGTCGTTTGCTTTAGCTTTTAGCTAATCGATTCCCTTATCAATTCCTTCCACTGACAGGGTTCAGAAGCGGTCAGAATTGTGGCTAAATTTTTTTACAAAAGGCGCCTACTGCACAACCTTAAGTGAGTGGAAACACCTGCAACTTGCAGAAGCAGTTATCTATGCTGTGACGTGTGTTGCCACTGAAAATCTTCAGGCCAACATTTGCCCACATGGAAAATCTGCAGGAATCAATAAGGGAATCGTTAAAGAATTGGATCGATTAGCAGGATCGGTAATAGCATTGGTATCGATAAAATCTTATCAATTCCATCCCTAGCTGTGATACCCTCGCTTTTGATAAAGCCTTTTTGTATTTTTGTAAAATAATCTTCACAGCCCTGCTCAAAACTCTACACACACAAAACTGAAATAAAACATCTTCTGTTCACTGCTAAAGCAAACTCTGTATAAACTCTTCTTAGCAGTAAAGCTTTCGTAGTGGTTATAACTGCAAAACAAACAAATCTCAGTAAACTTCTGTATAATCAAACATGATCAAATAGCTTCTGATGAGCCATGGAGATGTGGTGTGCTCTGGAATAATAGATCCATTGTTCATTCAAAAGGTCGGTGGTTTTTAGGATTTACTGTACAAAAAACAGACAGAAAATAAAACAGAATAAAAAAAAATCATGTCTGTTGCCTGCTCCTGTGGTACAGAAGCATAGACTCATAGATGGATGCTGGTCCTCTCTCTCCCTGTATCACCCTAGATGCCTGCAGTGTAACCCAGTCACTAAAAAAACAAACAAGGACAGTGTGAGAAGTCTTTAATTTTAAACAGCACGTTGACTAAAACCGTCTTGTGGCTATTTTAAATCTGCTTCAGAAAACATGAAAAACAAGTTACTTGTTCAGTTAGCATGTAAATGTCTCCTGTTCATATGAACTGTATGTTTGCACTTTTTCATATCTGTGACTCTGTCTCTTTCACAACACGCTTTCTTATCCTATTATTTGATTGATATTTAGCATCCTGTTTTTCTGGCTGTAGGATAACAACAAACTGGAATAATTCAGCATTTTAACACGGAAAAAAGAGAAAAAGAGTTAAATACCACTTGTTTTGATTGTTTGTCCTGTAGTACAAAAAATGATTTATTTTTTTTCCCCACATTTGGTCTTAAAAAGGTTTTAAAAAATTTAGATCTGATCTTAAAAGTGTGTACAAGGCTCATCAGATAATTAGACAAATAAAATAACAACTTTAGAAAAATAGCATCTTGACTTTTTCTGTAAAAGTTTACACACAAACACCAAAATAATGTATTTTCACTGTCACTGTAGTCAAATGCAATCGATACCAGACTTTTTCAAGTCAATACAATACTGATACTTTTTACTCTCTCACAAAGCATACATAGTGTTTATGCATTGTGTGTTTTTCATTCATCAAAGCACATAAAGAAAACATGTAGTCTAAACTCTGGACCATCGGGTCTTAAAATGAGTTTAGTTTTCAGTCTTATTCCAAAGAAATTCCAAGCCAAACATTTGGAAGCAACTTTAAGTTTCTGTTCACAATGCCTTTCTTAAAAACTGGCATGAGTTTTAACTATTTTGGGATGTATTTACTGCATGATCAGACCTTGCTTTTGTTAATATGCACCATTTTCCTCAGTGTGCCTTTAGGTATAAATTGATGTTACTAGACTATTGTAAAAATAAATGACAACAAAAGACATGAAAGACTTAGTTTAGGATCAAGAAGATTTGCAAGAGTCATGACTTTAGTGCAAAAGTAAAAAAAAACCCAAACAAATCACAGTTTGCATTATTCACTTTCTCCTTGGCTTTTAAGAGTCTGCATACAAAAATCCCAATAAATCTCTACTGTGTTCAAATCTCTGACAAACTACTGCAGAAATGGCTAAAAGAATCAACTTAGTAAAGGAACAAGAGTACAGATTTGTACATTGAGGAAAGAATGATACACTAAAAGAGAAATTGCAAAACGCCTAATGGTGACAACAAATGAGTTCACTACACTCTGAAGCAACTTGAAGAAACTGGAAGTTATGATGACAGAAAAAGGCCCAGATGAAATATATATAAATACATATACAGTACCTCACTGTTGCCAACATAAACATCATGTAATAGGGGCACAAAATCGCTTTGTTTATGGTACTGAACCGTAGATGACAGGATAATAAAATCACAAATATTAAGACTAAGTTATGAGCTATACATTACAGGAGGAGCTGGGCAATACAGCTAAAAAATAAGAGGGATAAACTGGAGAGGGAGGTGACATGGAGGGTACAGCTTGATTTGGTGGATAGGTAGAGATGGGTGTCATCCATATCATAATGAAAGTTACTGTTTAATTTAAGGAAAATTTGGTGAAATGGGGGCAGATAATGATCGAAAGTGGCCCCAGGACTGAACCCTGGGGAACACCAGAAGTATCGGGAAAAGGCTGTGACTTGAATGATTTAAGTGCAGTGAACTGTTTTCAAAAACAACATTTGTCTTTGCCTCGTTGGCCTTTTTAATTCTTTATTTGATTATTGAAAATATTGATATTTTTGTATCAGAAGGAGATTACAGCTTTGTTGTGTTCCAGCTCACATAATGACAAGTTCCCCCTCATCGTCTAAATCTCATCTCATCAGTTCACTCTCTGGTCTCTGTTGGTTTGGCGGTTTGGCAGCATCAGTCTTTTGTCTGAACACATGAATGCTACTCCATTTTGGCTCACACCATCTTTGTTGTACCTCGACAAAGGGATAAACTGTGAAAAACTGTAGTGCTGAAAATTGAATGATAAGATTAAATCTGATTCCTAACATTACAGGATCACAGGATCTGGATTATTGTGCTGATCTCTATCAGGCACAGCACCAAAGTCTCTCTGAACAATGGCCCCTCGGGAACCAGTCTGTTCTTTACTCTCCAGACACGAACAAGTGAGTACAGTTCATAAAACACTTCATTTATTGTTATGATTTTTCCCAGATGATTGTTTGCTGATGTTTTCATCTCCTTTACAGCTTTTTGTCTAACACCCTCCGTCCTGGTTTTCTCTCTGCCTCTCTTCACCCCTCTTCTGTTTGCTCTGGAGAGTCCTGACTTCTGTCCGTAAACATGGACGACACAGAGCCCAGTCTCAACTCCACCTACATCCCGTCCGCACCTGGAAATGGAAACCACCACGTGTCCGAGGACGAGGAGAGCGAGGACACGAGCCCCTCTGCGTCCCTCCTGCCCAAACATTCATCAGTTCCTCTGGCTGTCCGATACAGCCCAGAAGACTCGTACTGTTTGGTTTATATCATCTTCTTTCTGATGGGCATCGGCTCGCTGCTGCCCTGGAACTTCTTCATCACAGCCAAACACTACTGGCTCTACAAGCTGAGCAACAACACTAACGAAGGGGGCGGTGAGGAGCAGCGTTCACCCCTTATTGTGAGTGAGAGGGAGGAGCAGAGTTCACAGGAAGGTGCACATTAGTGCCATTCTTTACACTGATTATAAAACTGTGTCGATGCTGCAGCAGACAGAGGACTGAGTGTCCCTACACATCTGACACGAATCAGTTTAAACACAACAAGAAGTATCAGAAAAGGGTAGCTAAGGTAAAGGGAGGGAACAGGGATGGGAATCAAAAACCAATTCAACCTGAGAATCAATAACAGTTCTCTCAAATAATCAATGTCAATAGTCTGTTTGCTTATCAATTCCTTCAGCTTTATTCTGCATGCTTTGCAATTTAAGGATGTCGCACTCTCATCAGAGGCAGTCATGATAACTAAGAATTAAAAAATCATGGCAGAAGTGATTCAAATTGTGGATTCATTTTTGCAAATGTAAATGTAAATGTTCTTTATTTATACAGCCCTTTACAACAACCCTTTCGGTGAACCAAAGTGCTTTACAATAAATAATAAATAAAAAGGAATAAATAAAAACAATAAAAGCAATAAAATGAAATACAATAAAGTAAAAGTAAAAGTGTCACCAAGCTACTGGGTATTAAAAGCCATCCTAAATAATAAATAAATAAGGTTTTCAGCCTAGATTTGAAGAGGCCCAGGTCAGAAAAAAACATGTTTTGGTGGGGAGCTTATTCCAGAGCCTGGGAGTAGCAACAGAAAAGGCTTGGTCACCCCAGTGTTAGTTTTTTGACCTGGGCACTTCCAGTAGAAGTTGGTCAGACGACCTCAAAGCTCTACCGTATGACAGAAGGTTAGGGCCATGTTTAAAAAAAAAAAAAAAAAAAGTAATGACGCTTTAAAGTCGAAAAGTTAAGAGAATAATCTCATAAAGTTAAGAGAAAAAAGTCATAAATCTATTTAAATTAAGATAGAAAAAAAACTTTATTCTGAAAGGTTTAAAAAGAAGAGCAGCCATCCAGGTATGCTTATATTGATCTAAAGTTTTGACAAATAGCCTTCATCATGACTTTATTCTCGTAACTTTATGAGCTTATTCTTGCAACTTTTCATCTTTAATCTTGTGACTTTTCGACTTTATTCTCCTAACTTCATGAGTTTATTGTCGTAAATTTATGAGATTATTGTCATAACCTTTCATTTTTATTCTCATAACTTTATGAGATAATTCTTGCAACATTTTGTCTTTAATCTTGTGACTTTTCAACTTTATTCTCGTAACTTCATGAGATTATTGTCGTAAATTTATGAGTTTATCGTCGTAACTTTTCGTCTTTATTCTCGTGACTTTTCAACTTGGTTCTCCTAATTTCAAGAGATTATTCTCGTAACTTTTAGACTTAATTCTCGTAACTTTATGAGATTATTTTCGTAACTTAATTTTTTTTTTCTAAACATACTTTTTCTTTTTAAACATGGCCCTTATCCTTCGTCGTACTGCCAGGCTCCCAAACAGTTAAAATTTCAGATAAATACAACAGGGCAAGGCCATTTTTGGCATAAAGATATTTACTGCTCAACTTTTACTGCGTGGAGATACCCGCAACTTGCTCACGCTTTTATCTATGCAGCATGGAGTGCCATGTGTTTGACATTGTTGCCATCGAAAACCTAGAGTAGGCTTACTTTTTCCATAAAGAAAACAGCAGGAATCGGTAAGGGAATCATTAAAGAATAAGGAGAATCGTCGGTGGAAGTGGTATCAATAAAATCGTATCAGTTCCCATCGGTAGTCAAGAACATCTGCAACAAGTATGAGGGTCATGCAGTTTACCTTTTACAGGAGTTTACCTGCAGTTTTTGATGAATTCAATCCCCTCCTTCACCCTTGTCTTGTAAAGTAAATATATTTTCTTACCATTCACATACGAAGAAAAAAAAAGTAATTATACAAGTTTGAAATGGAGTGGGAAGAAGTAAATACTTTTTGAATTCCTACCCCTTTTTACTGTTTCTCATGGGTTGTATAAAAACATATTCTGCTTTAACATCTATGCAAATATATTGTACATATGTACACTACAAAACATATATTCTATGTAAATGTTTATACAATACTACTGGGCAATGCCAAGTAGATAAGATGGGGGACATTTTGATTTCAGGGTGATGGTCATTTCATAGTTCAGGGGCCACAGAGGAACCTTGATCACCTTGAGTTTTCACTCTGGCCTTGGGAACGACAAGAGGAAGCAGCTGCTTCTCAGACCTTGACGATCTCGATGGTGTGTAGACCTTTAAAAGATCAGAGATGTAATGCGGTGCGAATCCATGTAAAGATTTAAAACAAACAATAAAATCTTAAAATGAATTCTGAAATGATTTCTTATGAAGAGAGACCAGGAAACAAACATTTGGTAGAGACGTTTTCAAACCAAAAACTGTTCATTAAATTTTAAAGGTTTCTGTTCCCTGACATAAAGACTGCATTTGATTTGACAAAGAAACCAAGTCAACAGAAAGATGAAAATAAGCTCATTTGACTTTTAGTCTGTTTCACTTCCTCAATCTTTATGAGACACTTCTGACTTTTGAGGTCTCTAATTTTATGTTTGTGTCCTGTCGTTTTCACAGGACTACTTTGAAAGCTATCTGACCATCGCCTCCACGGTTCCCTCGGTGCTCTGTCTGGTTCTCAACTTCTTTCTGGTCAACAGGTAAACAAAAACATAAACGCACCTTCACACAGAATGAGAACACAGTCCCCTCATGTTAAATCTTTACTGAGGCTCCCATTTCTTGTGAAGTACCTAAGTATTGATAAATCTGTTAGAAATAAGATAATATAGCACTCATCCAGTGAGCTTGACCTCAGTGTTTCCTCATGTCTCTGAACTTTGATCAGTCAGAGCTGGACCGAGATAAGATGGAGGAAAGGGAAGTTTGTAGATACATAAAAACATCCGCTGTATGTTAAACTGTATTAATACCAGTTATTACTACTTGTGTTAGACTGTTTAATTAACTGATGTTCTAGTGAATATTACAAGTTTTGAGCTTCTATATGTTTTTATTGGCCTGTTTTCCTCATTGATCTGATCTTCTACACCTGAAAGCAAGTTCTTAAAACATAATTTTTGAATTATTCTGAGTATAAGAGATAATCAGATGATACATGTTGTACTGTTTATTACAGAGTACTTTGGGTCAAAGTTATCAAGGACATTTGCTTTGAAACCATTTAATTTTTTTTTTATACAATCACCTAAAGTAACACCTGTTGTGTTCCCGACAAGTGACCATGAACATTTTAGTTGCGTACAAAGGAAATTATCCCTAAACTGCACTTGACATGGTCACAATATTCCAAGATCAATGTCTTCCCACATTAACATACAACTAATAAGGACAATGACATAACAAAAACAAGATAGCACTCAGAGAGTGCAAACCTCTGCCAAGGTAGCTCACATGTTGCTGTTCGATCTATAAGCAATAGTTCCATGATAAAGTTACCATCACAAAATGATTCATGACCCTGAAAACACACACCAAGCACTCAGAATCATTTTGATGTCATTATTATTTAAGCAGTTATTGAGCAAAAATGATTGTTTGCTAATGGCGGTTATCTGGATCACCACCAAAATTGAATCATTTTTAAGGTGGGTCATTACCAGCATCTCCTGAAAATTTGAGCAAAATCCGTCCAGTAGTTTTATATAATCTTACTAACAAACAAACAAACAAACATATGTCAGCGAGGTAAAAATCAGGCTTCAAGATAAGGTGGAGTGTTGACTCAAACTTCAGTAGTGCTTTTCTCATGCACATGTTGGTCAATATGTGCAGGTTGTCGCGTGTCTCATGCTAAAACATGCATTGCATTTATGGCATGTAATGCTTGTTTTGACATCTCTTGGTGCACAGACTGCACCGCTTCCTCTTATCACTTCAAGCAAGACAGACGCTCCACCCACTTTAACCCAAACTTCAGTGATTGCTGCCACTTTTTCTTGTTGACAAATGACCAATAACAACATATGGAATTTTTGGAGGGACATGGTGGCCTGAAAAATTGTCCGACCAGACTCTGCATCCCATAAACTGCTGTTAGATTAGTTTTTGATCTGTACACACCAGCCAGAATCAAAGACCCATGTATGCACTGATGTCTGTCTGGGTTAGCAACTTTCAATTGTCTTTGCAAATTTGTTTCCCCTGCAAGTTGGTCATGTTTACCACAGTGGTTACAACGGTTTCCTCCTCCTCAAATCCATCCTCACTGTCCTGGCCCCTCCTCTCCTCATCTGTGTGGTGAGCATCAAGTTTGTGATCCAGAACCTCACTTACGGTATATCGACCTGCCATGGTGCTGCCACCCAATGAACTGTGAGCAAAGCCTCAAAAAGTATTGCATACCTAACAAACAGGAAAAGTTCAGTGTTACTGAAACAATGGCGCAATTTTCTGTGAGAGCTGTCGACACAGGTCTTAGACCAGGGTGTGTGTGTGTGTGTGTATCCATCTGACAAACGAGGATGTACCTGAGCTCAGTTTTTATATTAATTGTTGTCTCCCTCATTCATTTCTAATGACCAGTTATTTTGGACTGGAAACATTAAGAGAGTACAAAAGTTGAATAAAACTCACAAAGTTGTATTAAAATCAATACAATTTATACTGTGTGTTCAAATCCCTTTTTTGGACAAAGTTGTGGGATCTCAGGTCAATCTGAACAAATTAACTCCAAATTTCAGAGATAAAACTTTTAAATCGGTCAGATTTGACCTGAACACAACAGAAGGGTTAACTAGCGTCCGTGTGTTTTGTTGTAGGATGTCTTCACACGTGAGGATCCTGTCGTCTCTCATTGTGATCCTGGTGGTGTTCATCGTGACCACGGTGCTGGTGAAGGTGGATGTGTCGGACTGCAGGGTGGAGTTCTTTGTCGCCACGTTGGCCAGTGTGGCCATCGTCAGCGGAGCCTCCAACCTCTTCTCTGGGAGCGTGTTCGGGATCAGTGGACATTTCCCCATGAGGGTTTCTCAGGCTCTCATATCAGGTATCGTCTACGACCAGACTGGGAACATCTCCAGAGGGCAGCTCTTCCCCCATTTTACACAATCTGCTCAGCTGTCCTAACCTTGCGCAGCGGCTGGATCCACTTGAATGGATCTATGAGGTGGCTCTCATTCTGTAGTGCAGTAGCGCCCTCGTACTACATTTTCTGATAATGAATGAATGTGAATGACAGAATGATCATCCAATCACCTGCCGGGTTTGCCTTTGAAAGGTTCTGCCCTTCCCAAACACTTTCTATGGGCTCTTTCCCAGATGGACTAGTGAAATATATTGAATGTCCCTCTGGTGTGCCAGGTTACATCTTTCCTACAAGTCAAAACAAAAGAGAACTAGAAAAGCACTCAGACAGCGCAGATCTCCACCAAGCAGTTCAGTTCTGCAGGGGCTTTTCCACAACCCCTGTAAAAGGTACAATTCTGGATCACCAGATCCAGAGTAGAGCCAGGCTCTGGACCAAACTCAGCACATACATGGAGGTTGTTACCCTGTATAAACACAACGAGGTACCATTAGAATACCTCATTTAGACCTCAAAAACATGTTTGACATCGAGACTCCTTCAGAAAGTGTCTATAAGTGGTTGCTAATTACAAATCATAAGTTTAAATAAATATAGTTATGTAGTCTGTTTAATCTGGGGTATCTTAGTATCTGATTGCACAATATTTAAACTGATATCATTTTCTTCTCCCAGGTCAGGCCATGGGGGGCACACTGAGTGCCGTAGCATCAATAGTCGACCTTGCAGTGGCAAAGGACGTGACCGACAGCGCTCTGGCTTATTTTCTGACAGCTGATGTCTTCATCCTGCTCTGCATCATCACGTATCTGCTGCTGCCCAAGCTGGAATATTCAAGGTTGGTAACAATCAGAGATATTCTGACAGATATTTGGAGTATCAAACTAAAACTTTAGGTTTTTCTTACATTGCCCCTAAGTTAAAACTTTATGAAATATGGATCTGAACACTCATAGCACAGAGGTAAAAAAGTGAATTATCTCCAGGTGTAATTCTTTATCCTGCCACAAGAGGGAGGGAGAGGTACACATTAAATAATAGTGGTGAATATTCTCAGTTTAGCAGCTCGACCTGCAGTTTTTGTCTAATCTGTCTTTGTTATTTTGTGTATTATATTGTGTTTATCTCTCATTTTACCTTGTAATGTTTTAAGCGTGAAGGACTTTATGACCACTTTGTGCTCTAAAAATGCACTATATAGTTTAACTTACTTTATTAATGTCATTTTGTCTGCAATTTCTGATGATCAAAAGCATAAAGATGCCCAACATCGATTGTCCATGACTTATATTTTTGTTGTTATAATATCAAATGGTTATCATATTTGTATTTTATCAGAATCATATCAAATGTTAATGAGTTTGATATTGTGACAATCATTTCTTAAATCAGCACTGGAAAAACTAAATACTGTATATCCTGTATCACCATACAGTAGAGCTGGGTAATTAATCAAATTTTAATCCCAATTGTAATACCTGCCTTCCACACTTATAAAAACTGAGTAACTGAGATTAAAAGATCACTGCGCCATGTGATATGTTGAACGTTTTTCTTTTTAATTATTATCATTAATATTATTTTAAGGTATTTTTATTTTTGCCTCTATATTTCTATGCATCGCCCTCTCTTTAATGTAAAAAATGATTAAGTCAGAAGCATATATGCTGAATGAAAGCGTGTGCTGTGTGTTTTACAAGCAGTGAAAAATCGGGTTTGATAACCGTGTTCTCACAATCTATTACAATAATCATGGTTAAGATATTTACGTTAACCAAGCAGCCCTATCAATCAGTGTATGAATATATTGAGACCCTTTTTTGTCTCAAGTTGCCCAGCCCTCATATAATTAAAACCAAGAAGACCAGTCGAGGCCGTCCAACTCTCTCTGTCAGTTTTAGTTGATTTAAAAAAAATAAAAAATAATAATAACTAAAACAATAACCGATCAATAAATCAATCAGTATAATCAGTCAGTCAATATAACTGTAAATGTCTTTTATACTAAACCTTGGTTCCCAACCTTTGGTCTGGTGGAGGACGTTTCTGTCAGCTTTGAAGTTGTCACAATCTGATTAACGTGTATCATCTAAAATAATGACTTTTACCACTGATGCACAATATTGGATTTTTGCCGATATTTTTTAACTTATTGCCTATATTGTTATCAGTATCGATATTTTTTGTCAAGGACACAAAGCTTCCTTTTGCCTCAAATTGACCTTTAATGATTACAATCCCTTTCTGTTAGAAACGGACGTGAAGCAAGGAAAACAACATTTTATTCTTTATATTTGCAAAAGTGGACTTTTAGTGATAATGTGACAAACCAGTATGGTCCATTTGTACATTCTACCAATATAACAGACAGTATATGGGATATTTATGGCCAATTTGTACCTGCAAAATATTGACTGTAAATATTGGCAACACCTTTCTATTATATTTTCAACTTTTTAGGCAGTCATCTGCCAATACCGATATTGCCCTGATAATATTGTGCATGCATATTTTATATAATTAGCTCCTTCAAGCTTTAGATGGATAGCCAGCCCTTGTTGTTCCAAAGGGAAAATTATGTTCACAGTCTGTGCCAACGAGAAAAACATTTACACATCACATGGAAAAGGGCCATATCACATCTGCACACTGCCACATGGACACACTGTTCACACAAAATAGTGCTCAATAGAGAGCAACAGGAGTTTTTAAGGTCCCAGGATGGTCTCCACTCTTCTTAAGTACAACTGGACGGGGGCTCTGATGAAAAAACTTGGCTGCTGAATAATTTGTACTTTGCACTGAAACCACTCTTTAAAATAATGTTCAAATACCTTGATGTATTACGCCCTGAAGACAGCGTATGTTCTCCTTTCTGTTAAACAATTTAAACTGTCTTGTTGAACATGCTCTTATTTTTGCCAAATTTGTCCCTCTGGCAGTTGTTTACGTGGCCATCTTTGTAACCAAAGCTGCCCATCCCTGACTTAAACCATGAGGTGCTTTTGCCTCATTTGTGTCTAATTTATTACCTCCGCCAGGAAGGTTATGTTTTTGCTGGTGTTTGTTTGTTTCTTTGTTTGTTTCCTTGTTTGTTAGCAAGATTACTCAAAAACTACAGGACAGATTTTGCTGAAATTTTCAGGAGATGTTGGTAATGGTCCAACTTAAATATGATTAGATTTTGGTGGTGATCCAGATAGCGAGCAATCGTTTTTGCTCATTAACTGTCTAACTAATAATGATATCAACATGATTCTGAGTGCTAGGTGTGGGTTTTCAGGGTCAAGGAATCATATTATGGTGGTAACTTTATCATGGAACTATTGCTTATAGATGTAACAGCAATATGTGAACTACCTTGGCGGAGGTTTGCGCTCTCTGAGTGCTTTCTAGTTAGTTAGACAGTTATTGAGCAAAATCAGTCATTGTCTAATGGTGGTTATCTTGATCACCACCAAAATCTAATCATTTTTAAGTTGGACCATTACCAACATCTCTTGAAAATTTCAGCAAAATCTGCCCTGTAGTTTTTGAGTAATCTTGCCAACAAACAAACAGACATACGCAGGTGAAAAAAACCTCTCTCTTCAAACACTTTTGAGGAGTTCAGTAGATAAGCTGTTTTCTGGTATTCTCCTTTCTAGACACTACATGCTTGCAGCAGCATCAAACAGCAGGTCAGTGGCGATAAACGATGGAGGATCCTCAGAGAGCACAGTCTCCATCCCCCCGCTGCAGCCCATCCTGAGGAAAACCTGGGTGCTCGGCCTGAGCGTCTTCTATGTCTTCTTCGTCTCCATCATGGTGTTCCCTGCCATCTCCTCAGGGATCCAGTCTGTGCACAAAGACAGCGACAGCCCCTGGACCACCACTTACTTCGTCCCCCTCACCAGCTTCCTCCTGTACAACGTGGCGGACTTCTGTGGCAGGCAGGCCACCGCCTGGCTGCAGCTGCCCGGACCCACCAGCAGAGTCCTGCCCGTGCTTGTGCTGTGCCGCTCCGTCTTAGTGCCTCTTTTCATGTTCTGTAACTACCAGCCAAGATACAACATGCACTCTGTTCTGTTCACCCATGACGTCTACCCGGTGGTTTTTAACTGCCTGTTGGGCCTCTCTAATGGATACCTGGGGACTCTGCCCATGATCTACGGTCCTAAAGTGGTACCTCGAGAGCTGGCCGAGGCGACAGGAGTGGTCATGTCCTTCTTCCTCACATTAGGGCTGGCTGTTGGGTCTGCTTTCTCTGTTCTCCTGGTGCACTGCATCTGAGCAGACTGTTGAATCATAAGCTCATAATGAACAGGGGAACAAAGAAGCACATAAAGGTGGAAAGTTTAATCATTCGACCTGCAGCTGATAAAACAAACGCCAGGAGAGCTGGTCTTCCATCATGAGGGAAACATGCTGCTATAAAAGATCCTCATTTTAATATTTCCATAAAACCTTGAGTCCATCGTGCCACATATTAGCATTAATTACTGCATTCAGGTGCTCCTTGGGTGCCAAATTTCCCAAATTGGGAAGTTTTTCTTCTGACACATGCTGTGTTCATGAGCTTTAACTTGTGATGTGGAGACAGCTTGGGTGGTGCAAAGTTTTGCAGCTTAGACTTACCCAAGTTGTGTTGTGATGTTTACAGCAACAGGTGGTACCAACCTCACACCATATTACATTATATGTGGGAAAATGTTGATTTGCAGAACATAAATTCATAAAGGGGTGCTCTTCATCAACACACTTCCATGTATAGACCATCTCTCTGTGTAGTAAGAAGAATTTCTGCTTGGGAGTTTCTCTTATTCACAGGTTTTGATCCAGCTTCAAGCCGTGTTCTGAGGAAATTCCCATTCAGGATGTTTTCCACTTTCCAAGCATTTATGGTTGCATTTTGTCGCTGCCATGCACAAACCTATTATCTTCAAAATTAGTATTTAAAAAAAAACAAAAAAGAAAACACTTTACTGCTGAGAAAGGATGGGAATCAAAAACCAATTCCAGCTGAGAATCGATAACTCCCTCAAGGAATTGATGTCAGTGATTTTGCTTAATGACTCCCTAATCAATTACATGCTTTGCAAATCAAGGGCACAATAAGATAACCTTGCAGTGCAGCTGAACCTGCGTGATTCAAGCTCCAATCTACAACGATTGTGAGCGGTTCAAAGCGAGACAGATCAATCAGTGTCCTTAAGAGCAGGAAGAGGTGGAGCTAAGAGGGAGACGACCGCTCAAAGTGACTGCTTGTACAGAGATTAGCATAAATGCTAACAGTTTCAGTCGCAGTTTTATCAGATCTGGACCACATTTCTTTGTTAAATGAAAAATTAATAACACTACAAACTTCTCTATAGTAAGGATATTTTCGCTCCAATTCAGATATGTTTTGCCGAGAGTTCAATTTAAGAACACACTGAATATCAAGAGTGTCATGTGTTTGACATTGTTGCCATTGAAAACCTTCAAAAGGCCAACTTGTTTTCATCCAGAAAATCAGCAGAAATTGATAAAGAAATCAATAGGGAATTTGATTGACAAGCAGAACCGTTAATGACCTTCGTATCAGCAAATCTTATCAATTCCCATCCCTACTACTGAATGAATAAATATTGCATTGTCCTGATTAAAAATTACAAAAAAGTAATTTGTTTATAAAAACACTGACATGGTGACCAATAGCACTGTTTAATGAAAAAAATGGAGAAAAGACGTTTTGATGTGGCATTTATTGGTGTTAACTGATAAAGTCTTAAAATGACAGCATAAATACAACCAATTTGGTCCATTAAAAGCTCACATTTTGAAAATACAGTTCCTCAATACAACTCACGTGATGCAAAACATTTATTACCTCCACGAAAGAGGTTATGTTTCTGCTAGCATATATTTGTTTTTTAGCAAGGTTACACAAAAACTACTGGATGGATTTTGCTGACATTTTCAGGAGATGATGGTAATGGCCAAACTTGAAAATTATTAGATTTTGGTGGTGATATGCGTATTTGTCTGGATGCAAAAAAATTCCCCAATTTTCAAAAAAATCCCACAAGGTAACATTGGACAGATAAAAAAAAAAATCATATCTCTGCCATTTTTTATGGATTCGCTTTCAATTTTAAAGGATAATATAGGGTCCATGTCTCAAACATCAAGATAAATTTCAGCTGGATCCAACGCAAATTGACATCACAAAAAAACATTGTACTTTATAATGGGAAATCCCATTGACGACATTCAATAATTCATATAAAATCGTAATATGAAGTGATGTTCCCAAACTTGTTGTGTTCATACAGGATAACAACCTCCATGTATGTGCTGAGCTTGGTCTGGATCCTGGCACTATTGTGGATCTGGTGATCCAGAATTGTATCTTTCACAGAGATTTTGGAAAAGCCCCTGCCAGAACTGAGCTGCGTGAAGGTCTGCGCTCTCTGAGTGCTTTCTAGTTACCCATGTATCTGTTTAAGGGGATTATATAAAGTCAGAATATAGTGTGAGGTATTTTTTTATCTTGAATATAAAGAGGAAAAAGACGTACCACATCCAGGGGGAGACAGCTGAAGAACGTGGCTAATTCTTGTAAATGAAGGCCTTCAGTTTAGGACCTCCGTCACCTCATAAATTGAACAGTTACAGCCATAATGCTTAAGTTTCTGTTAATTTATGATGATGTTTATCACAGCATTAGTTCTTCATTATGAAATTCAGATAGAAATTGTATTGGGGGCCATTTACAGTCATAATCTACCAACATGCATGAAACTGGTATAATTTTTCTTAATGACACTTTTGTAATTTTACAACTATAATAAAAGTGACGTTCTTAAAATGATGCCTCATTGAGTGATTGCTGAGGTTGAACACTTTCAGATGTGTAATTTTTAAAGGGATACGCCAACACTTTCTTTGATTTTGTGTCTTGCCTCACTTCTGAGTCCATGACGAGCAGATAGACATCATTCTTTCGACTGTGCGTGCAGCAACAAGTATAAAATGGACAAAGGCCACCTACCGCTAATTAGCTTAGCTCAAACACTGGGAGTCAATGTGTTAGCCTGCCCCTGCCTACAGTCATCAGATAAACTCTTCAGCAACTCTAAACAGTCCTGTACGCATGTTGTGACTTTTTTTTACTGGGTTATGTTACATTATCTTCTACTATCATTGTATTATCTTTTACTCGGGCAGAGGCTTTGTTTTGTTGACCTACCCTAGAGATACTACGTTTGCAAATGAGTCTAATATTTTGAGCAGCTCTTTTAAGTGAACAATAAAACTGATTCGCAGTTTTGAGGTGAGCCATTTGTTTGCAAGCAATTCTTACATTTGCAGGCAATTTGCATATCTGCTTCTGCTTGTCATGGACTTGGGAGTGAGGCAAGACACAAAAACAAAGAAAATGTTGGCGTATCCTTTTAAGGCACCTTTGAGTGAGACTCATCAGTCTGTGTTGATTTTGTGGACAAAGCAGTGCCACTGTTTTTGAACCAGGCTGTAAAGATGTATAGAAAGGCTGTAGAAACTGTCTTTCTCCTCAGCATACAGTTATTAGCCCAATTGACAGTGCCTTCACATAAAAGCTAAGTTTACATCTAGAGACATTCACATTAATTCTGCAAGGCCACAATATTGGCGTCAGTTCTCGCTGCAATACAGCTGGATGCACGTTACACGGCAAGCCCCCACATACACACAAAGGCAGAGATGCCCACTTACCCCACTCCTGTCTCACGCTGATTCTCTGCTTGCCTCCCTCACTCCAAATCACGCCTGTGTTACTACCTCTGGAGAAGAAACAAAGAGGGGTTCAACTCGCCCCCCCCTCCCATTCTGTCTCAATGATGTTCACAGTGTTAGCAAAACGTCACAGAGAGGTAAATATTACACCTTGAAACAGCACTATGAATTGGGCTATTAAGGTGTCAGGTTTCTGCAGCCAGCCTCAAGTGGACTCCAGAGGTACTGCAGGTTTTAACACTTCTGCATGGGCCTCCATTTTCAGCCCTGGAAGGTGCTGTTAAGGTGTACCTTATAAAGTGAGCAGCAAGTGCACATTTCTTATTGAACAGTGACTGAAAGTTTTAATTGGACCAGAACACATTACTGAAGAAATAGCACCCTCTGATGGCCCCTTACTGGAGCAGGTCAAACCAGCAGCCAAAAACCTGAGAGTCTGGATCTATTTTAACCTTTAATGACACAGAGACACTCAAACATGCTTTTATCTCAGGACACTTTGACTACTGAAACAGTCTTTTCACCTGCTTGAGTCCAGGACTCAGCTGCCAGGCCTTTAACTAGAACTAGAAAATATAACCACATCTCTCCTGTTTCAGCCTCTTTACTCTGGACCCCTGCTTGTTTTAGAATTGATTTCAATATTTTACTGATCACTTTTAAAGTCCTCCATGGACTTTCTCCCAGCTGGAACCATAATGAGTAAACACTAAGGTCCTCAGGCAGAGGTGCTCTGGTTGTTCCTCGCATTAGATCATAAACTAAAAGAGACAGGACATTTTCAGCAAGAGCTCCAAAACTGTGACATGATCTGCCCGAGGATATCGAGTCAGCTGAGTCAGTGATCTCTCTTTTTTTTTTATCGGCGAGCCTTTCCTGATTTTACTTTATAACACTGTCACAAATGTTATTCATTTCACTGTTTGCTGATTAGGATGTTTGGTTTATTATTTTTCATCTTCTCTCAGGTACATATGCACCTGGATGACCTCTTGGAGGGCCATGACCCCCACCTTGGAAATATATTGATTGATATCCCATTCATGAAATACATGCAAAAAGTGTAAAGAGACACAGTTATTTTTCAAATTTTAGACGTCCCGAGGCAAACAGTGAAGATCTTGTTTTAAAAGTGTTTCTAAAATATTAAAGACTAAAAACCTTCAAGAACCCCAAAAAGGCTGACTGCCATTAGCAAATGATCGTTTTTTTGTTCAATAACTAACTAATAATAATATCAACATGATTCCAATTGCAACTTGTGGGTTTTCAGGGTCAATGAATCATATTATGATGGTAACTTTTTCATTGAACCATTGATTAGACGTAACAGCAATATGTGAACTACCTTGGCGGAGGTTTGAGCTCACTGAGTGCTTTCTAGTTTAATGGTTTGTTAACCACACTTTTGGGTATATAACAGAAATGTGTGATCCATTTATTTTATTTAAAATGTCACGTTTTTATTCCTTCTCGTTACTTTTGGGTATTTGAAAACTGTAGTACCGCCTCAGACCCACAGGGGCGCTGATGCGACTCTTTAACAGCCAAATGTCTGTAAACCACAAACGAAGAAGAAACGTGACGTCACACCGACGGACCTTCCTGTCCCCCGTGTGAAGCCAACATGGCCCGTCTCTGAGTCCGTGTTCGGCGATGACTGCATGATAATTCACCTGAAATCCTAAACCGAGGACTTTCTCCTTCGCAGCGATGCCTCGTTACGAGCTCGCCCTGATCCTGAAGCAGATGCAGCGGCCGCAGACCGCGGCGGCCCTGCGGCGGACCGTGGAGGCCCTGATGGAGCGGGGCGCTGTGGTGAGGGACCTGGAGAACCTTGGGGAGAAGCTGCTGCCCTTCAAGATAAACAAACACAACCAGAGACACGTCAGGGGCTCCTACTTTGTGGTTGACTTCTACGCATCCTCCAGCATCATCACGGGCTTCCTGGACCACTTGCACCGGGACGTGGACGTGGTGAGGCCCACGGTGCTGAAGAAGGACGCCCCGGTGTCCGGCAGGAGCTGCTGTGGCCCCCAGCAGTGATCCATGTAAGACCAGGACCTGGAGAAAATACATGATCTAGGGCTGGGGGGTCCAAGACCGTTTTCATTTTGACAACACTTTTTAATTTAGTTTTACTTTAGTCTTTTGCCTAAAATGTCTTTTACTTTGAGTCATAATTTAGTCATCTAAATTATTTTAATTTCGGTCTAGTTTTAGTTGATGAAATTTCACAACATTTTAGTTGACAAAATCTACTGTAAATTTAGTCGACTAAAAAATGAAGTGTAAGGGGTAAGGCATTTTTTTATGTTTCCTTAAATTTCTGAAGTCATGTTTTACACTTGGATAAAATGAAACATCTAATAATTCTTTACTGAATGCTAGTAAAGTCTGACTGTATAAACGAACAGAAACAGATTTAACTTTTGTGTGAAATGCAGTCACCTTTATTTAGGCTACCTGGCAGAGCATCTCAATTACAAAACCAGAACTGACAACAAACAGTGAACCTGCTCTACATGAATATATCAATTCACAAAGAGAGTAGCTCTGATTGGATCGCCCCACAACTTATCCCACCACCATGAAGCTAAGAAGGTTGTGATTGGATGTCCACAACCAAAGTAGCTGTGATTGGATATATTCCTAACTTGTCCCTACTTTCTACATGAGCAAGTTAGGTCTGATTGGATTAAGTCTCTGTCAAATATTTTTGCCTAGTGTTTATTTGTTGAGGAAAACATCAGTTAATTTAGTGGTAGTTTTTGTCCATGTGCACTTGTTTTTATCAGTTACTGTCTAGTTTTCGTCAGGAGAAAAAAAGTTGTTGACAAAACTATGACGAAAATAATTAGTCAACAAAATTAACACTGGTCCAAGAACATCATCAGCTTTAGTTCTCAGAGATGCCCCCAGTGTTTTTATACTATCTAGACCAAGGGGCTATATTAAAATTATACTGGACGCTACCACAATACAATTATTTGCAAATCCTTTTCGACCTATACTTGAAGCTGTAGTCCAATATGTTTTTTTTTTTGTTTGTTTTCATGTCTTGCCTCACTCCCGAGTCCACTACAAGCAGATAGACACCATTCTTTCTACTCTGCGTGCAGTTACAAGTAAGAGACAGAAAAAGGTCACCTACTGCAAACTAACTTAGCTCAAATGGCTGGAAGTCAATGGGAAGTATTAGCCTGGCTCTGCCTACAGTCATCAGATAAACTCTTCAGCAACTGTAAACGGTCCTTTGTGCCTGTTATGGCTTTTTACCTACTTATGTTACGTTATTTGTATTATCTTCTTCTACTCCTAAAAAGATGCTTTGCTTTGTTGACCTACATCCGCGGTGGTTAAGTGAAGTTTGCGGACAAGTCGAGTCTTTTGACCAGCTCCTTTAAGTGAATGATGAGAACAGATTTGCAGTTCTGAGTGAGCCATTTGTTTGCGAGCCATTTGTAAATTTAATAAAAACCACACCTCTGGTAAAATTTGCTTGTAGCTCCACCCAGTATTTTTTGTGTAATCTTGCTAATAAACAAACACAAACATATGCCGGCAAAAACATAACCTCCTTGGTGGAGGTAATAATAATTCATTTTTATATAATTTGTCCGTACAGGTTAAAACTGTCCATGACATACATTAGAATTTGAAATATAAAAGCAAACACTAGGGGAACAATCAAAGATGAACAGGTTACATTAAAAAAAAGCCTTTAAATGTGTAATGAAGGTCTCACCTGCTAAAGCTGATAAAGTTTTACATGTTTATGTGTTTAAGGACAATGTCTGATGTAAGAGACCTTGAGTTTCTAATCGGCTGAAACCACACGGAGTTTACGGTATTATAACTGCGACATAAACCAGACAGCAGATCTGGGCACCATTTTTTTGTTTATAACTGTTGTAAAAACTGGTTTTGAGACAGAGCGGGAGAAACATGTCAGGCCAAAGGTCAGATCACATGGCAAACTCATTATGACTGAGCTGATAACGGCTGACATGTCAGATATGGCCACCAATGTCCTGACTGCCCCAGTTTGTGTTCTAATGTGAGGCAGGTACAGTTGACTTGATTAAAAAAAAAGGTTGATTAATGAAGATCTGAGGTAATAAAGGAGAGATTCTTCATATTAATATATGAAATAGCACTCCTCTCCCTCCAGCTCAGCTTGGTCGCTCAAAATCCTAAAACTTCCAAAATGGAGGAAAGTTTTTAAATGTAAACATTTTTTTAATTTAATCTTTTTGCTGTAATCACCCCAGACCATTACCAGTATGGTTCCCAGTTCTGTATATTAATGACGATTTAGGACCAGTTGGAGAGTTAGTTCTACTGCTCTCTGAATTGGAGAGGGAATACATCTACAAAATATTGACACTCCGTGTTTGACTTTAATGGTCACAGAATGAAAAGGTCTGCTTTGAAAAAATATTTAAATATGAAGATGAGAAAACAAGCAGATTTTTGAGTAAATGGTTGTAAGATATGAATGAAAAGTTTCATGACCATGGGAAGTTGCCCACATGGTGACTTTGCCAGTCAAATATTGGTCAAAAAGACCAACTACAATGTCCTCTCACGCTTACATAGAACTGATTTTTCTGTTTGTGTTTCTGGGATTTGTATTGTTATTTCCAGCTTGCTTTCGTTTTGTTTTGTCTTATGTATGTTTGTTTAAATAATTAAAATATGTCCATACAAGTGAGCTAATTAAAATTTAAAAAGTGATAATGGGAAAAAAAAGTCTAGGTTAAGATAAAAGTAGCAAAGATAACAGTAATGATAAATCATCATTCTAGAAAATACATTATTTATCTTTTGAAGTAGTTATGTGCTAATCCTGATGTCATACTGATAATATCGTGCATCTTTGATAAAAACACAAACCTCCTCTTTGTGCATTTTGGCCTCTAATGAAGGTTAAAAATTGTCATGCTCTCAAAGTGGTCACTGCAACCTTGGACCTCCTTAAAGGGTTCATGCTGTGTGTGTACTTTTCCTTCTCTTTACAGGGATCATGCAGTGCTGACTGAGCTGGAACTGAACCCTGTGTGATGGCTCTTCTCTTCTGTTTTTCAGGTTTCACAGCACATTTCAGGACCACGGCGAACCATGCTTCCCTCTCTGACCTGTATCATAGTTTCCGCTTTGCTGTGGATTTCATGTTGTAATAAATAATTTCTTTTTCTACCTTGGATGGACATTTTCTTGGCTTCTTGTTAAATATAATGATAATAATAACTTTATTTATGGAGCACCTTTAAAAACAGAAGTTTATAAAGTGCTTAATAAAACAGAGACAAACCCAGGGAACAACAAAATGAGCATAAACAGTCAGAGAAATTCCCAGAAGAGTCAAACAAGAGGGCAGGAACAAAATAAAAAAAACTCAGAGGTTCGAGGAAGTTAAAGCAGATAAAAGGAGTAAAAGCTGTAAACATTTGAAATACTATATGTATTTACTTCATTGTTACAGCCCGGCCCAGTTAGGAGAAAAGGCAAGCAGCATAATAAGCCATTTAAATGGTTTAAATTTAAGTTATTTATTCTTTGGTCTACTACTGCACAATACTTAAAGTTAAAATGATTTGCACTGATACAATGTACTGTCAACATAACTGCTGTCACACTTTGACACTTAACCTTTCATGTTCTGCAAAGAAAGTCTGTTGTCCTGAATGACACTTTACTCCGCTCATTTTGATAATTGTAAATACCTCTGCTTTATTCTATTTTGTTTGTTTGCCATTCACACAGTTTATTGATCTACATCTATTATTATGTTCCATTTTATTCTGTTCACCTTTAATGCTACATCACCCCTGTACTGCTGCAACACCCCAATTCCCCCCCCTCTGGGTCATCAATAAAGGATTATCTTATCTTAAAGGAAAGGAAGTAAATTTACAAAAGAAGGCTGAGAAAGGCACACTGTAAAAAATAAATGGCTTTCAAAATAAAATTCAAAATCTAAATACCCATGAACACAAAGGGTAAATTAGCTAAATATTAGCAAGGACACTATAACTAAACAATGGAACTAAAGAATACTTAAACTATTCTCAACAGAACCTCCAAAATGTCAGGATAATGATCTTGAAGATTCAAAAACAAGGCAACTGGACTGTGTTGGGTTTGTTGGGAAGACGTTTCACTTCTCATCCAAGAAGCTTCTTCATTTCTAAATGGCTGGTGATGGAAGCAGATATTTATCTTGCTAGAGGAGAAAACAACAATGAAGGAAGGGGAGGAGGTGGAGAACGACTCATAGAAACTCATCACAGGGTGATTCATCCCTCGAGAGTTGTTACCCTGAATGGGTCATTAACTCCCCCTGTCATGTGAGGTGTTGTGGTCACATGTGCCCAGGTGTGAATGTTTGGACAACTTCCTGGGGAGAGAGCTTAGCACTGCATTGTATGTGGCTGAGAGGTTGTGTCTGAGTCCACCACCTCTGTTAAGAGAAGGTTTCTCCAGTCTGGTGAAGATGGCTTCTTTAACTCCTCTTTCAAACCGTCTATCTTCTCTCGCCAACACCTGTACATTGCTGTCCTCAAAAGAGTGTCCTGTGTCCTTTAAATGAAGGTGGACCGCCGAGTCCTGACCTGAGGAGGTGGCTCTCCTGTGTTGAGCCATACGCTTGTGAAGCGGTTGTTTAGTTTCCCCAATGTACAGGTCTGAGCACTCCTCCCTTTCCTTTGTTGTTGTTTTCTCCTCTAGCAAGATAAATATCTGTTTCAATCACCAGCCATTTGGAACTGAAGAAGCTTCTTGGATGAGAAGAGAAACGTCTTCCCAACAAACTCAACAAAGTCCAGTTGCCTTGTTTTTGAATCTTCAAGATGACCATGACCTGGATGAATGAGAATCTACACAGACATGTCAGGATAATGAATTTTCCTCTCTAACAAAAGGTGATCTAGCTGTGCAGAGTCTGTTGATACGCTCCAAATCTCTGCAGCGTCTTAGGCTTCTTAACCCTTGTGGGTCGCTTTACTTTATCACCCTTTGAGGTAATTAGAGGACAAAAATGTCCTCTCCCAAGTGTGTATCGATAAACAAACAAAGGGGAAAATTGTCCCATCTCATTGTAAATAGTAAAAATGACAAATTTGACTATTTTTCTCCAAAATGAAACCATGAAATTGGAGAATGCATGATTATGTTGGGTAATGATTGCGTGATTAAAAGTTGTGGTTATAATGGGACTCAATGGGACATTTTTGTCCTCTGTTTACCTGAAAGGGTAGTAAGTTAAGAATCTGACACTGCAAGAAATAACAATGCATCAAAATCAGTTTAAATACTAATCTTATGTATATTTATGCCTAATCTTAAAAAAAAATACCAGCCCTCCAACATTTATTAAATGGAAAATAACACTTGATTGCAATTTTTTAAAATAAAAACAGTGACATCTTGTAATTGAATTGACATTTAAGGGTTACAAAAAAATAGTATAATAGTTAAGACTAGGACCGAAGTTGACCGAAGCAAAAAAAAAAAAAAAAAAATCTGTTGTTTTTTATAGCAGTTTTTGAGAGAGGACATTTTTTCCTCAAATTACCTCAAAGGGTTGTAAATTTTCCCACAGTGCACCATTGACCTATTAAAAAATTGAAATTTTATTTTTAAGATTTTTCATAAAAAATCATTCCATCTGGAGTAACACAACCAAAATTATGGCCAAAAAGTGAGCAAAAAATGACCTGAAAGGACAAAAATGTTGGCAGGCTAACACTACCCATTGACTTCTAGTGCTTGTTACTGCACGCACAGTCTAAAGAATGGTGTCTATCTGCTTGTCATGGACTCGGGAGTGAAGCAAGACATGAAAACAAAAAAAATGTTGGTGTAGCCCTTTAAGAAATAAAATGAGAAATCTGAGGTAACCACTGTTTATCAGGAGTTCTCTCATGCCTCCTAAAGAGGGCAGGAATGGCATTATGTGATGTAAGTCAACCTTTGCTTAGCTGTTCTTAACCCTGAGGCACAGACAACAGGCTGCACATTTATGAAAAACAGTTTATTTAAGGTGACGGCATCAGTCCAGGGAACAGAGGAAAGCTCTTTACAATCATGTTTAATGTGATGTTTAGGGAGGAAGAATATGTATATGTATATTTGAAAGACCTGGGACATCACAGTGGAGCATGAGGTAGTGCACGTGCCTCACAGCAAGACGGTTGCTGGTTCAATCCCCAGGACGTCCAGGGCTTTTTCTGTGTGGAGTTCGCATGTTCTCCCTGTGCATTTGTGTGTTCTCTCCTGGTACTCTGGCTTTCTCCCACAGACCAAAAACATGCCCAGTAGGTTGACTCTTTAGGTATGAGTGTGAGCGTGAATGGTTGTCTGTCTCTCTATGTAGCTGCTCGATTGGCTGGCTCTCTTCCAATGTCAGCTGGGATAGGCTCCATACCCCTTGAACCTGTATGGGACAAGAAGAATAGATAATGGATGGATGTGCCTGATGAAGTGGGTAGTATGTATTAGACTTCAAAACTGTGTAGTCGGGACATTAGTTGATAGACATTTAAAATTAGTGTTGTTTTTTTCACAAAGTTAATTAGTATATTTTTTATATGTATCAGATGAACGATTATCCCATGGAAAATGCTTTGGTATGCTGATTCTGAAAAACACTGAAAAAGTACAAGCACACACACACACAAAAAAAATTGTCCCACAATGACCTCACAACACTACTGTGAGGCCCTTAATGTTCATCAATCAACATGAAACCCCTCACATCTGGTTTGATTATCTGACAGCTCTCATAGTTACCTCCACCAAGGAGGTTATGTTTTTGTTTGTTAGCAAGATCCTACAAAAACTACTGGGCGGATTTTGCAGAAATTTTCAGGAAATGTTGGTAATGGCCAAACTTAGAAATAATTAAATTTTAGTGGTGATACGTACATTTGTCTGGATGCAAAAAATGTACCCTTTGAGGTAATTAGAGGACAAAAATGTCCCATCTCATTGTAAAAAGCAAAAATGACAAATTTTACTATTTTTCTCCAGAATGAAACCATGAAATGGAGAATGCATGATTATATTGCTTAATGACAGTGCGATGAAAAATTGTGGTTATAATGGGACTCAATGGGACATTTTTGTCCTCTGTTTACCTGAAAGGGCAGTAAGTTAAGAATCTGACACTGCAAACAATATCAATGCATCAAAATCAGTTTCAACATCCGACATTTATTCAATGGAAAATAACACATTTTATGTCGATGCAAAAAATCCAGAAATTTCAAAAAATCCCATAGGTTAACATTGGGAGGAATTTAACAAAAATCATATCTCTGCCATTTCTGAACGGATTCGCCTCTAATTTTACAGGATAGTATGGGGTCAATGTCTCTATCATCAACGTAAATTTCAGTTGGATGTGATCCAGATTGACGTCCAAAAAAACATTTAACTTTATTATGGTAAATCCCGTTGACGACATTCATTAATTCATATAAAATCAGAATATTAAGTGATGTTCCCAAAACTTGTGGTGTTGATACAGGATAACAGCCTCCATGTATGTGCTGAGTTTGGTCTGGATCCTGGCTCTCTGGGCGCTTCTGTAGTTATTGATAGCAGTGTTTTCTTCTGATCTAAATGACCTGAGCAGTGACTTCAGAGGCTGCGGTCACATGTCTGTGTGATCAGCTGACAGTGAGCCATCATAAAGGCTTCAGCCTCCTCCGCTCCTGCACTGCAGTGTTCAGCCACAGAGACCAGAAACAAACACACAGCCGGGAAACAGCGGAGTCATGCTGCTCCTAACTATTCTCTTCGTATCTTCAGGTAATGACAGCATACACACGGAAACACTGTGTTTGTATGAAGCCTCTCTCTGAGGCTGTAGACTCAGATGAATCGTTACTTTTTGTTGTGTAACGAAGTCCGTTTAAACACGGAAGCTGTTGTGAACGGTTAGCTCTGATAAACATTTACCAAACGGCCGATTTTATCTGTAGAAAGTATCAGTATTACTAACATTATCGAGTTGAGTGGCTATTTTCATTAACATAATTGTGATTCTCTTGTAGACTAAGACATCTTGTTCGATAAAGCTCGTCCGTTTGTCTTTGAGGTCTGAGGCAGTTAATGTTGGCCCGCACGGCTCGGCTAGCATTAGCCGTTATGCTAATGCTAGTTGCTGGTGGAAACGTTACGTCAGAATTAAATACGAAATAATCGTCTTAAAGAATCTAAATGTATTTTTTTTATTTAAATATGAAATTCATCTAAGTCTAGCATCACGTCACATCAATGTATCACGTCGGTTTAAGCATTTTCCACCCGTAAAGTTTGAGTTAAACAGAGATAATCCTTCATATTTTTATGAAATTGCGTTCACGTGTTGCCGAAATAATCCGAAAAATGAGTTATTACGAGGAATCTCAACTCGCGTCCCGTTTGAGTCGTAAACAAGAAGTGCTCTGAATCCTCACACCTCCGCCAAGGTGTTGACGACATTGTCGGGAGAGTTGTTGTCCTACATGGAAAAAAAACATGACCTATTTTTCTCTGTTAAAAAAAAATCTGGAATGTGATCTCTTCCAAAATTAAAGCCCCTTTTCCTTGTGCAAAGACCAACATTCCCTGAAAATATCAACAAAATCTGTGGTGATCTTCTTGAGTTGTAATGAAAAATGTGGAACACCGCCCTATTTTGCAATGCTAACAAATCCTTTAACAGGTCCCGATCCATAACAGGATCACCACTGAAATCGACGCCCTTTTTCCTTGTGCCAAGACCAACATTCCCTGAACATGTCATCAAAATCTGTGGTGAACTTATTGAGTTATAATAAAAAAAAATGTGGGACACTGCCATATCTTGAAATGCTAACAATTTCCCTAAAAATTCCTGGGTCACCACCAAAATTAAAGCCCCTTTTCATTGTGCCAAGACCAACATTCCCTGAACATGTCATCAAAATCTGTGGTGAACTTATTGAGTTATAATAAAAAAAAATGTGGGACACTGCCATATCTGGAAATGCTAACAATTTCCCTAAAAATTCCTGGGTCACCACCAAAATTAAAGCCCCTTTTCATTGTGCAAAGACCAACATTTCCTGAAAATATAATCACAATTTGATGAGAGCGTATTGAGATATTGGGGAAGATGTTGGGCAATGCCTTATGTCACAATGGCAACATAACCTTTAACAACTTGTTAATCTATATTTGGATCACCACAAGGGATGGGGATTGTAAACTAATTCCAGTTATGAATCAATAAGAGCTCCCTCAGGGAATCAATATCAGTCTTTTTGTTTATCAATTCCTTACACTTTGTTATGCATGCTTTGCAGATCAAGTACGTTGTACTCTTATCAGAATAGAATAGAAGAATAGCCTTATTGTTATTGCACCATATAACAGTAACATTTTTATATTTCACTCAGCAGAACTGACAACAAATAAGTTAAAAAATCATGTCAGACAGGAGACAGAATTGGTCAAAGTCATGCTTAAATTTTGACCAAAAGATTATTTCAGCACAATGTTTAGTGGTCGGAAACACCAGCAACCATCAGAAGCATTCACCCCTGCAGTGTAGCATTCAACTTCAAGAGAGACATGTGTTTGAGACTTTACAGCGACACCTGAAAACCTGTGTGAAAACCACTGGAATCCAGGAGGGAATCGTAAAAGAATCGGATGCATAAGCAGAAATGATAATGGAATTGATATAAAATCTTCACAATTCTTATTCCTAATCAACACCAAAATCTAATCACTTCTTCCAGAGGATTTTAGTGAGTTGTATTTGTCATTCCAGTCTGCACTTACATGGGAAAAGAACAAAACTTGTTACTGAGATCCTGGTATCAGCCATATAAAAATATAAAAGCAATAAATAAGGCAGTAAGTAACACAGTATAAAATAAAATAGAATAAAATAGAAAAAAAGGATATGTATGGCATTACCCTAATCTAAGGCTATTAAAATCGAAAATAAAATCCAAATAAAAATTCTTTACAGCGCTAACATAAAAATGAAATCTCAATAAATAATTAGGATAATATTTTCAACATAATCTAAGGCACAGTATACACTGGAGTATAGAGCCACAGATCTAGTAGTATTCTTTTATCATAACTAAAATTCCCTGAAATTTTCATCAAAATCTGCCAATAACTTTTCAACGTATCTTGCTAACAGACTGTGAAACAGACAAATGTAGCTAAAAACAAAACCTCTTCTGTGGAGGTAACATTGTGGTGGTTTGGAAAGTCTTGAGTTTTTGACCCCTTTTCTAAAATAAATGTTTACTTGAATGTTCAAACCCCTCAATTCACAACAATTTCAAATTGAAAATATGGCAAATTCCCAATGGCTATGGTTTATGATCTATAATTTTCAGTTGCTTTTCTTTTGAAGGAAATTGGGAAATTTTCATAGATCTTTAGGAATGTTATTGTAATGTATTCTTGCATCCATTTCTCATCCCAATAGTACAAATATGCCACAGGTGGTGAGAACTAAGATACTTTTTTGGATTTCAGAGCATCTAATGTGTATGT